>JAINUW010000664.1:0-232935 GCA_020205615.1 Panax quinquefolius | reverse complement strand
ATTTTATCGATTCAATAATTCTTTGCGTTGATATTTTATATTCTTTGTTGTTTTAATAATTGTCACTACACAAAGATTTTTTCATTATCTGAGCAATAATTCATATTATCCTGAATAATATTATTAGATAATATTATTGGCAATGTCTAGAAAGTTCATACAAGGAGAGGTTTGGTCACCTAATCAATTACCAAGATGAGAGAAATCCTTATTGAAAGCCCTCTTTCTGAAACCTGCATAGTTTGTCATTATTGTGATTCAGAATATTATTTGTGAATAATTAATTATTGATTTATATGATAAGGAAAATATTCATTTTATGTGGATATAGATGGAGAAAATTTTTAAAGTGACAATTGTTGAAAATCGATATTTTATCTTTTATGATAAAATAATATTTTATTATATTATTATAATATAATAATGATGATATTTTACAATGAATGTGGGATATATGAGTATATGAGGAGGAAGAGTATTTTTGTTGCATTAAATGATTAACACATATTTTGTGTGTCGGTGGACCCCATTTCTTGACTGAAATTTGATTATAGCCTGTAAAATCATCCGTATGTGGATTTCGGTCAATTTTTGTTTGCAATTTGGAAAAACTTTCTTTTGCAAAGTTGTAGAGAATTGAATTTTCTATAAGAAGTCTCGAGATTCGAATTTTTTGATAAAAGGCTATTTATTATGAATTATTGAATTTACGGATTAATTAATTATTATTATTTGGAGTTTTAAATAAATTAATTGAGAAAATGTTTTTTGATGGTTTTAGTTGTTGGAATATGCTAAAATCAGTTGTCGAAGAAGGTTAGGCGTGAAAATTTTATAATAATAATAATATTTTATTAAATTTTCTACTTTGGTGTTCTAAGCATTTTCCTATAAATAGGTGCTTAGGTTAGAATTGAAAATCACACCAGAAACTAAAGATTTCTCTCTCTATTATATCGAGCGTATTTTGTGAGTATTTTAGTACTTTGAGTATTATTTGTGCGGTGCAAGTTCTTTCAAAGACTATATCCGATATTCTAAATGAAGTACTATTCACTCTGAGGTAAGTGGATTGTAAGGAGATTATTTTCTTCATAAATGATATTATTTCTTCAATATCATTATCTTTGAAATATTGGTTTGAGCTTTTATCAAATTTGGAACTTTTTTCATGTATGAGGTTACTATTCACAAGTTACTATTCATGAGTTACTATTCACAAAAGTTACTATTCAAGAAGTTCTTATTCACGATTTACTATTCATGAGTACTATTCACGAAGCGTGATGATGTTTTTTGTGAAATTTCTATCTTTGGGTGTCGAGTTACTATTCACGTATACGGCCTTTATTCATGTATACTGACCTTATTCACGAATCTGGCACTATTCATAGAAAAATAAAATTTCTTCTTTTGTCCAAAATATCTATTCTGGATACTAGCTTTGATTGTATCCATGTTTTGATCATTCTTAAATTTTACCCCACTCTAGTTATTTATGAAGTATTTTTGAATGGGAATTATTTAAAGTACGAATCCTTAATATTTGTTTTTTGCTTCCAATTGGATTCGTTTTCTTTAAAATATTTTCATCATCCTCAGTCCTAAATGATGATATAACGGAATATCTTTGGCACAGTAGTGCAAAGATGAATGATTTCTGATGAATATCTTTGGCCGTGAGTGCAAAGATGAGCAGTGTTTTATATGAACATGACTAACTGATGAATATCTTTGGCCTGTAGTGCAAAGATGACTTGTTGATGAATATCTTTGGCCTGTAGTGCAAAGATGACTTGTTGATGAATATCATTGGTCGTAGTGCAAAGATGAATTTATTAGTAGGATTATGAACATAAACTGTGATTTGGTATAACCATAATCTTTGATGTTTCAGGTGATGAAAATTATCTTTGTCCTGGATGAGGAAAGGAATTTAGCACAACAATTACGATTATGAGTTATACATGTGATTGTGGACAGGAATTTTTGATTGATGTTACAGGGATAAAATATTATTGGTGGACTTTTAACATGGAGAAGATAATAGATTTTATGGTCTATTTGACTCTTCTAATGGATTGCTCGTTCAGCTGCAACTATAGTTGAAAAGTATTATCATCTACCATATGTTCTAAATCTCTGGTTTATTATTGTTGAAGGCTATTGATAATTTATTTATCTTTAGTCATGATATTCTTTACTGAGCTAGTTGTGCTCACCCTTTTGATTCACAATTCCTTTCAGGTAATAAAAGTGTAGCTGGGTCGAGCGGGGGAATAACAAGGGAATAGAACGGTGGTCTATAGATGTTGAGGGTAAGGTGAATTTAACTTGGAAGGGTGTTTTGCCACTATCATACAAGATGTCTAATGACATACAACCTCGTGTCATCATAAGACAGGGTTGTGCTCATCCACTTGCTGAGTATATCTACCAGCATTATCTATATGATCTTGGAGTCTATTTGAAATATAACTCTCAATTAGAGACAGTGGAGATAATGATATGTCAAGAGAAGACTCGCCATTAGGAAGAATATGATAGTAATCTTCTCATTTTTCTTTGGGGTCTATTAGATTGACCAAGGATAATTACATTGGCCATATGATATCTATAATAACCTAGACGCATGGCCTCCCATGTACGAAGGTTTCCTTGAGCACTTCCCAAAGATTCTAATTTCTAAAACAGTTTTCGACTATACCTTTATGTAAGGTGTCATTGTGAGGTGCTGTCCACGGTTGGGACATGAGTCACAGTTGATATATATTTGTATCCAAACTCACAGCATATGTGTTGTTGTATTTTGCACGACAATTGTTGTAATAAAGTTGTAGTTATTTTCTGTACCATGTATTTGGCGACTCAGAATGGGTTGGATGGAATGGACCTATTTTGGGGGCGTTACATTTGGTATCAGAGCTTAGGGATAAGGTCTCTGGCAGAGATCGGGGAATAGAACTAGGAGGGGAGAGATGAGTAAATCCTTCGTTAGTGTGTCCTACCTAAGCTTAATTGTTGATCGGTCATAATATACGGATATTATATGATATGTTAATTTGCTTAATTAACTCTTATTTTATGGCAGTATTTGAGAATGGCAGCTGAGAATGCTAACAATGGAGTGAATGAGACTGTCGGGATACCTCTAATCACTAACCATGATAATGTGATGTCAGACGAAGAAGGAATCAGAGATATCCATGTGGTGAGTGAAGAATTGATAGTTGCACCCGAGATAGTCGCAGATGTAACAGCTGAGAGTGAGGAAGAAGAGGAAGAAGAGGTACCTTAGGAGAGTTTATTAGAGGTATTATATGATCAAAATGTAGAATTTCAAAATCGTATTCATGAGTTAGAAGAGCAGGCTGAAGAACGGCAGGCGGTCGTGGAGCAAAAGGATGCAACAATTCAAGCTTGTGTTACCCGATATGTGATGCTTGAACAGAAGCATTCTTTGGAAGAGTATAAGATGATAAAGATGGAATCTGAGCTGAAAGAAGAAAAAACTGAACGAGTGAGAATAAGTGATGCATGGACAAAAGCCGAACGACACGTGGATATTGTGGAAAAAGATGTCCGATCTAAGAAGGCTAAAATAGGTGATATGAATTTCTCTTTTTGGAAAGCAATTGGGAGAACCCAACATCAAGTTTTGAAATACCCTGTACAAAGCGGTCAACCTGAATTCGCTATGGATCGAAGATTGATGATTCAGATCATGAATCAGGAGTACGACGAGGCAGTTGAGGGAGGAATATGCCTTATAGAAAAGTATATTCCAACGGTAGTTATGACGCCAAATGCTGCCCCAGACAAGTCAAAGCCGAGTAGTTCGAATGATAGCGATTGTCATGACTTTCCAACAAGTGAGGAACCCAAATGAAGTTATAACGGAGATGAGCAATGGAGAAATCATGATGACCCAGGAGATAGAATCTGAAGTGAAAGCAAGGTATTCTCAACTTTTCGAAATACCAGGTACGTAAATTTCGGGGACAAAATTTCATAAGGAGGGGAGATTGTAAGACCCCTAATTTTATGAAATAAAAGTATTCAATTTTTCTTATAATTACTATTCAGTAAATGGTTAAATTGATAAAAAAAAGTTAAGGGTGATATATGAATTTTTTCAAAAATACGCAAGTGGTTATAAAATATTCATTGATGTCGGGGAATATTCGTTTGGTCGTGCAATATTCTTTACGTTCGGAATATTAAATGCGATGGCGCGACCATTTGTGGACCCATAATGAATAAGCTGTTGGATGATGAAAAGATAAATTAAAGTTTTTATAAATAACTTGGCGTAGTTATTCTGAATTAATCATGTTGGAATACCCTGGTTAAAGTAAAAAAATACGCGTTGTTGCACAATAGTAGCTACCAGATTGCACCTGATATTTTTGAATTATTGATTCTTACGTTAGAAGGCACTCTTGAATAATTGTTACGATAATTACCGCTTGATTATTATATTTTATTGATTCAATAATTCTTTGCGTTGATATTTTATATTACATTGTTGTTTTAATAATTGTCACTACACAAGATTTTTCATTATCGAGACAATAATTCATATTATCTGAATAATATTATTAGATAACATTATTGGAAATGTCTAGAAAGTTACATCAAGGAGAGGTTTGGTCACCTAATTACGCCGCCAAAGAAGAGAAATCCTTATTGAAAGCCCCTCTTTCATAGGACTGCCTTTGGTTGTCATTATTGTGATTACGTAATATTATTTGTGAATAATTAATTATTGATTTATATGATAAGGAAAATATTCATTTTATGTGGATATAGATGGAGAAAATTTTTAAAGTGACAATTGTTGAAAATCGATATTTTATCTTTTCTGATAAAATAATATTTTATTATATTATTATAATATAATAATGATGATATTTTTACAATGAATGTGGGATATATGAGTATATGAGGAGGAAGAGTATTTTTGTTGCATTAAATGATTAACACATGTTTTGTGTGTCGGTGGACCCCATTTCTTGACTGAAATTTGATTATAGCCTGTAAAATCGTCCGTATGTGGATTTCAGTCAATTTCGGTTTGGAATTTGGAAAAACTTTCTTCTGCAAAGTTGTAGAGAATTGAATTTCCTATAAGTTTAATAAAAGGGTTGTTTATTATGAATTATTGAAGTTCCGGATTAATTAATTATTATTATTTGGAGTTTTAAATAAATTAATTGAGAAAAACATTTTTTTGATGGTTTTGGTTGTTGGAATGTGCTGAAATCAGTTGTCAAGAGGTTGGCACGAAAATTTTATAATAATAATAATAATTTATTAAATTTTCTGCTTTGGTGTTCTAAGCATTTTCCTATAAATAGGGTGCTTAGGTTTGAATTGAAAATCGCACCAGAAACTAAAGATTTCTCTCTCTTTCTCTCTCTATCATATCGAGTGTATTTTGTGAATATTTTAGTACTTTGAGTATTGCTATACGGTGCAAGTTCTTTCAGCACTATATCCAGTATTCCAGTCAGAAGTACTATTCTTTCTGAGGTACGGGATTGTAAGGGAGATTATTTTCTTCATAAATGATATTATTTCTTCAATATCATTATGCTGAAATATTGGTTTGAACTTTTTATCAAATTTGGAACTTTTTCATGTCAGGGTTACTTATTCACGAGTTACTATTCATGAGTTACTATTCGTGAGTTACTATTCACGAGTTACTATTTATGAGTTACTATTCATGAGTTACTATTCACGAGTACTATTCACGAAGCGTGATAATGTTTTTTGTGAAATTTCTATCTTTTGGTGTCGGAGTTACTATTCACGTATACGGCACTATTCACGTATACGGCACTATTCACGAATACGACACTATTTACCAAAAAATGAAATATCTTCATTTTGTCCAAAATATCTATTCTGGATACTAGCTTTAATTGTATCCATGTTTTGATCATTCTTGAATTTTACCCCACTCTAGTTATTTATGAAGTATTTTTGAATGGGAATTGTTTAATGTATGAATCCTTAATATTTTTTCTTTTTGCTTCATTTGGATTCGCTTTCTTTAAATATTTTCATCATCCTCGGTCCTAAATGATGATATAATGTAATATCTTTGGCTTTAGTAGTGCAAAGATGAATGATTTCTGATGAATATCTTTGGTCCGTAGTGCAAAGATGAACAGGTGTTTAGATGAACATAACCAACTGATGAATATCTTTGGCCTGTAGTGCAAAGATGACTTGTTGATGAATATCTTTGGCCTGTAGTGCAAAGATGACTTGTTGATGAATATCTTTGGTCGTAGTGCAAAGATGAATTTATTAGTAGGATTATGAACATAAACTGTGATTTGGTATAACCATAATCTTTGATGTTTCAGGTGATGAAAATTATCTTTGTCCTGGATGAGGAAAGGAATTTAGAACAACAATTACGATTATGAGTTATACATGTGATTGTGGATAGGAATTTTTGATTGATGTTATAGGGATAAAATATTGTTGGTGGACTTTTAACATGGAGAAGATAATAGATTTTATGGTCTATTTGACTCTTCTAATGAATTGCTCGTTCCGCTGCAACTATAGTTGAAAAGTTTTATCATCTGCCATATGTTCTAAATCTCTGGTTTATTACTGTTGAAGGCTATTGATAATTTATTTATCTTTAGTCATGATATTCTTTACTGAGCTAGTTGTGCTCACCCTTTTGCTTCACAATTCATTTCAGGTAATAATAGTGTAGCTGGGTCGAGCGGGGGAATAACAAGGGAATAGAACGGTGGTCTATAGATGTTGAGGGTAAGGTGAATTTAACTTGGAAGGGTGTTTTGCCACTATCATACAAGATGTCTAATGACATACAACCTCGTGTCATCATAAAGACGAGGGTTGTGCTTGATCCACTTGCTTTGAGTATATCTACCAACACTATCTATATGATCTTGGAGTCTATTTGAAATATAACTCTCAATTAGAGACAGTGGAGATAATGATATGTCAAGAGAAGACTCGCCATTGGGAAGAATATGATAGTAATCTTCTCGTTTTTCTTTGGGGTCTATTGGGTCAACCAAGGATAATTATGTGGCCATATGATATCTATAATAACCTAGACGCATGGCCTCCCATGTACGAAGGTTTCCTTGAGCACTTCCCAAAGATTCTAATTTCTAAAACAGTTTTTGACTATACCTTTATGTAAGGTGTCATTATGAGGTGCTGTCCACGGTTGGGACACAAGTCACAGTTGATATATATTTGTATCCAAACTCACAGCATATGTGTTGTTGTATTTTGCACGACAATTGTTGTAATAAAGTTGTAGTTATTTTCTGTACCATGTATTTGGCGACTCAGAATGGGTTGGATGGAATAGACCTATTTTGGGGGCATTACACACTACCCCTGACACAGCCCCCTCCGACGTCCGGTGATTCACCTACTACTCCATCACCTTTGTCTACCGCCGGGTATTGCAATCCCATCCTCATTAATGCCATGCAGACGGTAGCAGAGATAACAGTCAAATGTTATCTTTTGTAATGATGGCTGGTCAAAGTTGGGATAAGATATAATTTGCATAGTGGACCGGTCCAATAAAGAATCCCAATACATTTGAAACATAATAAATAGGACAAAGGGATGGGCCCATTCAGTTTGGCCCAACGTGAAAGTATTATGGCCCAACAGTTGTCAAAATATTAAAGTTATTATTAATAACTTTAAATATTTTTAAATCATCAATATTCAACTTAAATGATTTTTACAATAATTAAAATCATTTTTAAACCATCACCATTAATATTTAAATATTAATGAAATTATTATCAAAATATTAAAAGTCATTAATTATAACTTAAAATATTGTTAAATCATTTTTCTCATTTTCAAATGATTTTAAAATTAATAAAATTATTTTTAATTCATTTATTTAATATAATAATTAAATAAATCTAATATCATTAATATTAATTTATTAATGAGAATTCTCTAAAAATATTGAAAATAATATTTTATAATTCATAATATTTTATAACACTTTATTCTCATTTAAAATGATTTTTTTAAATCAATAAAATCATTTTTAACTTATTTATTTAATTTAATAATTAAATAAATCTAATATCATTAATATTAATTTATTAATGAAAATTCTCTAAAAATATTAAAAGTTTTATTTTATAACTCAAAATATTTTTAAATACATTATTCATATTTAAAATGATTTTTCATAATATTAAATCATTTTTCTCTAATTTATTTAATACACTAATTAAATAAATTAAATACCTTTAATATTTAAATAATTATAAATATTAAAGAAAAATATTCCAATTGGTCAAAAATTATTTTCATAATTTAAAATAATTTTTAAAACCATTTTTGGTAATTTTCATAATTTATTTCTATTTTAAAATAATTTTCAGAAAATCAGAAAATAAAAACTAATTAAACTGTCGCTATAGGCCTTTAGCGACACTAAGCGTCGATATTGGTGTTCTTGAGCTCAAGAACACTGACAGCTTAGCTATCAACCTGCCTTGTTTGACCTCTTGTAATTCTCTGTTAAATTTGTTTCTGGGCTTGATTAAACGTTTATGTTGTAGTAGGTTTGCAACACTACCATTAACAATCAATAACTCAGTCATAAAACATCATGACATGAAAATCTGGGCTTTCAAACATACTGTCAGACCATACCTGGGTTTTCTGGGTAACCTAGAAACCCAAGGCAGTTCGAGTGTCTCATTTCGAGCTCAATTAGCTAAGTGTTTTGGTCATGAATTTGGTGATTTCTTAGTTTATACTTGTAGTATACATGACAAGGAACAACACTAAAACAACTGATCAATTAAACAACAACAACATCACAAGTTACATCTTGGTCAAAGGCTGTCAGAAAAATTGTTTCTACCGTTTCTGGGTTTTCCAGAAACTGCCATCGTGATCGACAAGCCAAGTTTGACAGTCCACTATGTTCGGTAAGTTGCTTGTTTAAAGGATCTAAAACCATATATTTAAAGAACACATAACAGGCTACAAGTTAGATATAACAACAACATCAAATCATTTACTAACTGACAGATTTGGACGTTGCAAAATTTGTCAGACACTGATCTTACACTTTTTGGTTTACCTAGAAAGCTTCGGTCATGCCCGATCAACGGGTTTTGACCGTTTATATCTTATGATCTGGACATCAAATGACTGTGATTGCTTTTGCAGAATAAAGACGTCATACCCAGCTACACATAACAACTTTTAAAATAACAAAAATCATAAACGAGCAAGGATCTGTGGCCACTGACATTCGGTTGTCAGACCACTTTTCAAGCTCAAGAACAGTTTTTGAAAAACTCAATTTTAAAGCACTTTGATGCTATGGATCCATGATGGATCAACATAGATCATCTAAAAACATCATATAACATAAGATTAAACACTTAAACACAAAATTTTTCTTAACAACTTGGATCAAAATAGGTTTTAGGTTTATACCTTCTTGCTTCAAATCCTTGATCTTAATCCTCCTAACTGATCTTGGTTGATCAAGGTGTTGTTTTAGGGACTGAGTAACTTATGAATTTTGGATATGTAGAGAGAGAAAGAGTTGTTGAGAGTTAGTTGGCCAAATGAGTAAATTAATGGACTTTCTCTCTCTTAGATCTATATATATTGCTTGATATGTTGCTAGATCTGATATAAAGAGCTGATATTGCTGGAGATTTTAAGTCCCAATGTCAACATAGTGGTTCACCAACTAAAGCTCTTGGAAAATTTACAAGTTACATATTAAAATATACTAAAAGGGCATTTTGGTCTTTAGCATAATATTTTTAATGGCATAATTGACAATGTCCAAACCCTTAGGGTTTAACCTTTAGGTTTTAAAACTCTAACTTTCTAGGATTTTCTAAATTAGGGTTTTAAATTAGAAAATTAAGATTTCTAAAATAAAATTAGGGTTTTAAATAGAAATTAATATTTCTAGAGTATAATTAGGGTTTCCTAATTATATTAACATTTACTAATCATATTAGGCTTGCTAATTAGGATTAGGGTTTCCTAATTAGGGTTTAGGATTTTCAGATTTAAAATTAGGGTTTTTCGGCATACGATTAGGGTTCTAACTGGGCATTAGGGTTTATTAGTTTTAAACCTTATACAATCAATCATTGTTCAATAATTTCTATACAGTACAAACACGTGCTCAACAATATAATTATTTTAATTATATTTTCTATCGAATCCCTATCTATAACTAGGGTTAGGGTTTTTAAATTTGTTAAGTACAACTCTACTCTTATTTCTCAGTCAATACACAAATTGACTAAGTCTCACATCTCGTATCACAGATACACAACACAATAATGATAATTAATAATAATATTAATTAAAAAAAATTACTCATAAAATTCATATTATTCGAAATCCCGGGTTATCACATTCACCGATCCTTAAAAGAATTTCGTCCTCGGAATCACCGCTTTCTTATTCTCTACAATCATTTAAAGTTGTATCATCAATTCATTCTTATCAACACAATATTAATTTGTGTGTCATATTCTAACCTGTGACTTGAATCTTACAAAAAAAAAAAAACAAATCACAACAATATTTAACTCATATTTCTCGCGTAATTTAATTTCTAATCGAACTCGTTACATGTCGCCTCTTCATTGGCAGCTGCTGCATTTGGAACTATCATGCTAAAAGTGAATAATGTTGTTCTTCCCTGCTGAGCGGATTCTTTGATCCATAGTGTTCCTCTGTTGGTTCCCTTATTCACCTTCTTCTTTGGGCAATCACACACCAGATGATCAATTAATCCACACGCAAAACAATCTCGTGTCTTCTTTGGAATGGGACACCCAGGAGACATGTGTCCGTCATGGCCACAGTTGTAACAAACTCCTTTTTTTCTTCAAACAAACTCCTTGATGATGCTTCACGCAAACTACACACTGGCGCACCTTTCTTCCTAATCTCTACTGGATTATTTCCTGAATTAATATCACTGTCCCTCTTACGTTTATTAAGATCACTACCTCCACTACCACCTATCGTATTATTTCCTTCAGCCTCATTTCTTTGTTCTTGACTATTCTTTAATACAGCTTCAATTTCTCCTTCAGTGATAATGGCTTTTTCTAATAACATTGAAAATGAATTAATTTGCAGCACATCCAACTTCTCGAGTACTAACGATTTCAATCCGTTCTTAAAACATCGTGCTTTAAGCTCCTCAGTGTCCACTCGATGTGGAATAAAATTAGCTAATTCGTTGAACTTGACAAAATATTCTGTCACCGTCATATTTTCCTGCTGCAGATTCAAAAATTGTTCTTCCATATTTCTATTTAGACCTCCCTTCCTTGGCGGCATTATCTGATAAAAATCTTACATTAATTCTCCTTCTCTACACGGATTCTTATTAATAACACAATAAGAATTAAAAATTTCTCATATAATCGCATATTTATTCAAATAGCACACAATACATTTAGCACTTAACACATATATAGCACTATTCCTTTTTAAATAATATCAGGATTAACAACATAACTTTAAACCAAAGTTACAATTCTCCATTCACGCATTATTATTCCCAGTTCATCAAACTTACCACACCTAGGGGTTCAGGAACTTGCCACAATTATATGAGTGTATGAACTTATCCTAGTCAGACCTTTGGCGTCCATTCGCTGAGGGGTTCAAAACATTTCATATAATTATGAGTCCTGAACTTACCATAAGTATGAGTTTTAAGAACTCAAAAATTAATCTTAATCTTATATTCATATGGAAAATAAAGATTTCATTCATACAAACATATATATTTACATATGTTCACACATCGTTCTCGATATTACAGTCTCTAAAATCACACATTATCAAAAGATACTATCGCTTAAACTTTAAGCTATCTACCGTCCACTACCTTCACCAGTCTTCTTCTTACTGGGACACGTGTTGCATCCGTGACCCGGTCTCCTACATAAAAAACACTTTCTCATATTCGGCTTATAGGACAATGTAGGGAAATATGTCCTTCTTGCTTAAAATTGAAGCACACGTTCTTCTTTATCATGCATTCTCCCACGTGAGTTTTTCCACACTTGCTACAAACTTGTTTCTTCTTCTGGTTTGAATTTTTAGAATAATCGCTGTCGTTGTCCCTCTTTATATTATTCTTGTCTTTCTGCTGCTTGATTGTTCCTTCATACGATCCACCACATTCAGTCTTCATCTTTTCCACCTGCGCCTTCAGCTCATTTCGTTCTTCGGTAATCTCGTGTAACTCTCAATTCGTCTTCCACAATTCCTCTAAGAGAAATACTTTACTCCAGAGTTCTTGGACTTCTACAGATTCTTGATCTTTCTCTCTAACTTTGGTCTTAATCCCTTTCTCCACCTTAGCTTCTTCGGACTCTGCCTCCTCATCACCACTCAGATACATCTCGGGATAATTGTCATGATTGCTCCCCAGATTGACCATAGGTTCATCTTCTCCCTTCTTCTCAGCTGATTCGCTTTGCATTGGCACCTCGGCTACTGGCACTGGTGCAACAGCCGCTAGCATCTCCGCACTCATTTGATCTCCTCCAGACATCCTACAATCAGTTTAAATAACTAGATTAGTACTTCATTAGTACAAACTTCTCACACTATGTGTCCACATATCTCATTATTGATGCACTTCGGCAATCCCTCACTTAGAACTCTAAATGAGTTTTCTCTATCTCGATTATGGTTATAATCCTAGGTTTTCCCCATCCCACTTAAGGTTTATAACCTAAAACTTTGATACCAACCTATGATGCCCCCAAATCTGGGTTACCTGACCCCCGAGTTTGGTGCTCACGATCCACAATATAAATAACATTTAACTACCCATTTAATTCATAAATAAGAACATACACTTCCTTAACTAATATAGTTAATACATTACCATAGGTTCTTTAACCTTAACATTACAAACATACCCTTTAGTTATACAAAAAGGGTTCACAAATACAACATAATAATAATATTCATAAAACTATGCTATCACTATGCCTTTGCCCTTGTTCTTCACAGCACCTCCTACCACTTCGTCCCTAGCTAAAAAGTTTTATTTAGCAAGGGTGCGCAACAAATTTGCCCTCAAGTTAAGATATACAATTAATGTATAAGTATCAGAATAATAGACTATCTATTTTGATAGAATGACACTAAAGTTCGGGGAACTTTGAATTAGCTGAACAATTCGTTAATCAATAACAAGTCTTCTCACTTTCTATGCAACATATTAATTTGATAATGAAAGAGTACAATGCTTTCAGAGTTTCTACGATATTCTAATGAATAATCAAGAATCAATTCTACGCAATAACAAAGTGGAATGTTTTCCAGATTTATGCTGAGTGATCACAAAGGATCTAGAACTTCTCTTCTCGGGTATCTATCAAAGATTTACTTTGATACATACGCAGGTGTATCAGATAACCATAAAGATTAAATCATACCCCTCTACAAGTATAACAAGTGATCATCTTTATTATACCCTATATTATGCATAATACTTAAAAGTGCGCAATGGTCGAATATACGACCTAAAATGTTCCCTTTATATAAAAGGTTGTTCTTCTCAGTCTTTGAATCAAAATTTGATTTAACAACGAAATGCAATGATTTCAATATCTAATCACTTCTCTTCTCTTCTCTTCTCAAACCTATCAAGTTTTCTTTTTCGATCTTGCCAAAACAACTGGCATTGATCTATCAATAATAATTAAATTCTCTTCTCTTTTTGAACCTATCAAGTTCTAATAAATGTTCGTCTAGCCAAAACAATTAGCTAAGACATGTTTCAATATGATTAAACAATAGACAAAATTTAACTGTACTATTTGAAATCAATAATAGCTTCTACAGATGTGAATATCCAACAACAGTTATTCTACAAGTATATTCTCAGAATCACTAATTCAATTTGAATTAATAAACATGCACTAACTGCGAATAATCAACAATAAATTCTTGGACGTGGTGTAATCAACAATAATTAACCACTATAATAATTGAATAAATATAACTCAAGGTTGAGTTAGGAAACTTGCCTTTCCGCGTTGATTACTGCTACACAATATACTTATCTGCGTTTGAAAGACCTATAATCACAATATCGGTCTTACAATTAGCACAATAATTCACAACACACAATATTGTAATTTACAGTCCATACTTCTCCTAGACACATTACCACATAGTTACATCAATGTTTATAACCTATATAAACACTTATCAAGTCTAACTAGTCCGGTCTGGTTGGACTTCAGTCTATTCTCGGCGTCTTGGTCACCCTATCCGACAATTAACACTAATATTGTCAATTAAACTTGGTGTCTAAGCTTCAATATTATTTTAGATAAGTCAAATATTATTTGTAATATTTTTCGAAAGCTTTTAATAATTTATAAACAATTATTATAATTTATACTAATTTTTCAAATACTATAATCATTTTTAAATGATTTAAATAGTAATTAATTCCATTATCATTAATATTTAATAATATAAAAATATTAATGAAATACTTATCAAAATATTAAAGTTATTATTAATAACTTAAAATATTTTTAAATCATCAATATTCAACTTAAATGATTTTAAAATAATTAAAATCATTTTTAAACCATCACCATTAATATTTAAATATTAATAAAATTATTATCCAAATATTAAAAGTCATTAATTATAACTCAAAATATTTTTAAATGATTTTTAAATCAATAAAATTATTTTAAATTTATTTATTTAATATAATAATTAAATAAATCTAATATCATTAATATTAATTTATTAATGAGAATTCTCCAAAAATATTGAAAATAATATTTTATAATTCAAAATATTTTATAACACTTTATTCTCATTTAAAATGATTTTTTAAATCAATAAAATCATTTTTAACTTATTTATTTAATTTAATAATTAAATAAATCTAATATCATTAATATTAATTTATTAATGAAAATTCTCTAAAAATATTAAAAGTTATATTTTATAACTCAAAATATTTTTAAATACATTATTCTATTTAAAATGATTTTTTATAATATTAAATCATTTTCCTCTAATTTATTTAATACACTAATTAAATAAATTAAATACCTTTAATATTTAAAAAATTATAAATATTAAAGAAAAATATTCCAATTGGTCGAAAATTATTTTTCATAACTTAAAATAATTTTTAAAACTATTTTTGGTAATTTTTATAATTTATTTCTATTTTTAAAAAAAAATTAGAAATTCAGAAAATAAAAACTAATTAAACCGTCGCTATAGGCCTTTAGCGACACTAAGCGTCGTTGTTAGTGTTCTTGAGCTCAAGACCACTGACAGCTTAGCTATCAACCTGCCTTGTTTGACCTCTTGTAATTCTCTGTTAAAATTGTTTCTGGGCTTGATTAAATGTTTATGTTGTAGTAGGTTTGCAACACTACCATTAACAATCAATAACTCAGTCATAAAACATCATGACATGAAAATCTGGGCTCTCAAACATACTGTCAGACCATACTTGGGTTTTCTGGGTAACCCAGAAACCCAAGGCAGTTCAAGTGTCTCATTTCGAGCTCAATTAGCTAAGTGTTCTGGTCATGATTTTGGTGATTTCTTGGTTCATAATTGTAGTATACATGAAAAGGAACAACACTAAAACAACAGATCAATTAAACAACAACAACATCACAAGTTACATCTTGGTCAAGCTGTCAGAAAAATTACTTCTACCGTTTCTGGGTTTTCCAGAAACTACCATCGTGATCGATAAGCCAAATTTGACCGTCCACTATGTTTGGTAAGTTGCTTGTTTAAAGGATCTAAAACCATATATTTAAAGAACGTATAACAGGCTACAAGTTAGATATAACAACAACATCAAATCACTTACTAACTGATAGATCTGGATGTTGCAAAATTTGTCAGACACTGATCTCGCACTTTCTGGGTTACCTAGAAAGCTTGATTAAATGCCGGTCAATCTAAGTTTTGATTGATTTATATATCTTATGATCTGGACATCAAATGACTGTGATTGCTTTTGCAGAATAAAGAGCTCATACCCAGCTACACATAACAACTTTTATAACAACAAAAATCATAAACAAGCAAGGATTTGTGGCCACTGACATTCGGTTGTCAGACCACTTTTCAAGCTCAAGAACAGTTTTTGAAAAACTCAATTTTAAAGCACTTTGATGTTATGGATCCATGATGGATCAACATAGATCATCTAAAAACATCATATAACATGAGATTAAACACTTAAACACAAAAATTTTCTTAGAAACTTGGATCAAAATAAGTTTTAGGTTTATACATTCTTGCTTCAAATTCTTGATCTTAATCCTCCTAATTGATCTTGGTTGATCAAGGGGTTGTTTTAGGGACTGAGTAACTTATGAATTTCAGATATGTAGAGAGAGAAAGAGTTGTTGAGAGCTAGTTGGCCAAATGAGCAAATTAATGGACTTTCTCTCTCTTAGATCTATATATATTACTTGATATGTTGCTAGATCTGATATAAAGAGATGATATTATGGAGATTTTAAGTCTCAATGTCAACATAGTGGTTCACCAACTAAAGCTCTTGGAAAATTTACAAGTTACATATTAAAATATACTAAAAGGGCATTTTGGTCTTTAGCATAATATTTTTAATGGCATAATTGACATTGTCCAAACCCTTAGGGTTTAACCTAAAGGTTCTAACCCTTAGGTTTTAAAACTCTAACTTTTAGGATTTTCTAAATTAGGGTTTTAAATTAGAAAATTAAGATTTCTAAAATAAAATTAGGGTTTTAAATAGAAATTAATATTTCTAGAGTATAATTAGGGTTTCCTAATTGTATTAACATTTACTAATCACATTAGGCTTGCTAATTAGGATTAGGGTTTCCTAATTAGGGTTTAGGATTCCCAGATTTAAAATTAGGGTTTCCCGACATACAATTAGGGTTTCTAACTGCGCATTAGGGTTTCAAAATCTGAGATTAGGGTTTCTAACTGCGCATTAGGGTTTATTAGTTTTAAGCCTTGTATGATCTATCATTGATCAATAATTTCTATACAGTACAAACACGTATTCAACAATATAATTATTTTAATTATATTTTCTATCGAATCCCTATCTATAACTAGGGTTAGGGTATTTAAATTTGTTAAGCACAACTCTTCTCTTATTTCTCTGTCAATACAAAAATTTACTAAGTCTCACAGCTCGTATCACAGATACACAACACAATAATGATAATTAATTATAATATTAATTAAAAAAAATTATTCGTAAAATTTGGATTATTCGAAATCCCAAGTTATCACAAAAAAACGACGTAATTTTTGACCGTTCGTTCAGGCAGATAGCCTTTCCCAAAACGACGCAGTACTAACGCGTCTGTTCGGCAAATAACGCTTTCCAAAATGACATAGTATAATAATAAATATTTTTTTGATAATAAAACTAAATAAAATAAATTTTAAATAAATTTTGTCCAAAAAATTATATACAATGACCCAGACCCATGAACCCCGAGCTCAAGCCAGGTCGGACGGTCGGACGGTCGGCGGTGCGCGGGTTTAAACCAAGTCTTGGCTAGGTCTTCTCCCTTCCACAAAAGTGGGATGCCCCTTGGGGCACAATTCCAAGAGTGACTTTATTGTATATAAACCCATTTAATATTTAGTTATTAACCGATGGGTGTGACACCCCCAAATTCGGGTACTTAAATTCCACGGGATTTGGTGTTCACTGTACAAATATCATTTAACTTATCCATAATAAATGCAAACCAAGCAATAGATAGAAATAAATCCTCCCTTTATGGGGTTACAACATCTAAATAATAAATAAAATCCCAGGTCAAACTAACCTTAAACATCTGTGTGGAACATAAATAAATAAGTCTTAAACAACATCAAGTCTTTACAATAACATTCTAAAAATTAAATAACAAGTCTTCATCACTTATTAGCTTTGCCCTTGCCTTTGCTAGTAGAAGGCTCATCGTACTTTTCGTTCTTAACTGCAATGTTATTATTACGCAAGAGTGAGCATTCATGCCCATAACTATAAAATGAAATAACAATTTATAATAACATGCGAGTGAATCAAAGACTTCTGAAATAAAAGCTCGGCTTTTGAATCAAGAATGAATAACAAGAATTCAAAAGATTTTTGAGGGTCATAAGACCTTGAACTATGTCCTAGGTTATCAAAGGTTATATTTGAAACCTTTAACAGTCATAAGACTATGGACTCTTCTACTCATACTTAGAGGGATCAGCCCTTAGTACCATACTGTACACAATATCTTAACGCTAACGCATAAGTAATCCCTATACAGGGTTGTTCATCTCAGTTTGACATTAGAGTCCGCACCAAAGGAAGTTTGGTTTGGATAAATCAATAAGGGTTCTGAAATTTAGAACGTTCATCAACTATGGACTAGTTGAATCAAATGAGGGTTCACTAGTCTAACAAGGTTCAACAATAAATGGTAATTAAATTGAATAATAATCTCAAGAGGTATACAATAGGACAATTAGTGTATAACAAAATCATACTTTGAAAAGATAATTAATCTTTAATATAACAATTGAACTTGATTAAGAATAATGGGAATAACTTGAATAATGATAACAAGTAGGGTTAGGAAATTTGCCTCATGCGTAGATTACACGTTAAATAAACATGTTCCTTGAATTTAATCTTACATATCATTTCCATTCACAACTCTAGTTAATTATAATGTAATTAGTCATCATAAGTTCATTCTCTTTGTCTAACTTGATTATGACCATACTTAGTCAAATTACTACATTCATTGTCACATAATTTACACTCCATGAATAACAAGCTAATTATGTAATCAATAATTCAATCCACATGGAATTATATTATTTACATGTTAAACATCTATTTTAACATCTCATTATACTTCTAACATATTTCTATGTTCATTAAATTAGGTTAACATCACATTTCAAAGACTTGAACACTTTAAAATTTTTGCTTCTGAACATTCTGCAGAGTGGCGCTTACTTTGGACTTTTTGGCGTTATTGCGTTGTGGCGCCACTCTGACGTGGTCTTTGGCTATTTGCACATGAAAGTCACAAGGCCTGGAGTCGGTGTCGCGGCGTGAGACTCCAGTTTCAGTTCTGCAATTCGCGAAAATTGCAGATCATGGCCAAAAAAACTCCAATTAAATTATTACTACACGAATTTAATCATACCCACATGTTAGAATTCGTATATAATCATTACTCAACATTTATAGAGTGATTTTAACCAATTAAAACACATAATTACAGAATTAAAACATGCAACTTTCACTGTTCTTGGTGTTCTTGAAGGTTTTGAAACAAAACATAAAATTTTAACACTATGGATTCGTTATAACACCAAATTCATCCATTCAAGTTTCGTTTCCTTTGTTTTAACATGCATAATTATATATGAGTGGAATTTTTTTACAAAACAATTTATGTTTGACATATTAAAAACACGTATAAGGACCATATGGCCATATTCCTATACTCTATAATTTTGAAGGAATAATATACGTTATAAGATTATGAAACTGATGATATGGTTTATATAATATATAATCAAATACGATATGATACATCTTAATTTATACACAACCCATAATCATATCATTTTCCCATTTATAGAGACTTTACAAAATTTTGAAAGCCATATTTATGAAAACTCAAACGACGTAATTAACAATTGGGTTGAAGAAATTACCCAGAGCGTAGAGTGAGTAAAGATAATAAATCCCTTTTTCAGATACTACTTCAATCACAGAGTTTTCTCCCACAATTCCTCTGAATTCTCTCTAACTTTCCTGACTCTCAATTTGAACACTTAATAGCAAAGTACGTTAAATAAAGCAACTGAGTCTTTATGCGCAGAGTTGAGGTCAGTTACTCCATACGTGGTTTAACTGTCCCCAACTCCTCTTAAGGCCTCATTTGGCTAGCCTTAAAGGCTTATATCTAGTTAATTTAATTAAACCTTTATAATATAGTTTAAATAATGTCACACTCCTTTATAACAATAATCCAATATCTTATTTAATTTAATTTAAATAAAATATAATAATTTCTCATTAATTCACATAGTCAAATAATTAAATTCTTATTTATTAATAATGTCAAATTATTATATCTCTAATTAATTATTAAATTAATTAAAATAATATTAGGCTTATTAAATATTTCTTTTAATTCAATAAGCTCACATAATTACATACTTGAATAATAAAATTATCCACATTAATTTAATAAATATAACACATATAATTAAATTAATCTATCACAATTGCATCAATTAATTAGTTAATCTAATAATTAAATCATTGGAAATATTTATTTAATTCAATAAATATTAAAATTAAATTACAAAAATCTCGTTCGTCACATCTTTCCCCCTTACAAAGATTCTGTCCCCAGAATCACGACTCAATAATTTCGACCGGTTACATTCTCCCCCCCCCCCCTTACAAAGATTTTGTCCCCAAAATCGCTTACACAAATTAAGTAAATAAATGAGGGTAATTCTTCATCATATTCTCTTCGAGTTCCCACGTAGCTTCTTCAGCGTTGTGGTTCCTCCAAATTACCTTAACAGAAGGTATTACTTTATTTCTGAGAACTTGTTCTTTTACATTTACAATTTGAATGAAATTTCTTCGTAAGATAAGTCTTTTTCAAAATATAGGGGTTCGTATTCAATTACATGCTTGTAATCGGCTTTGTAGGGTCGTAAAATAGAAACATGGAAGACGTTGTGGACATTCTCGAGTACTGGAGGTAGGGCTACCTCATACGCAACTTCTCCGATTCTTCTAAGTACTTCAAATGGTCCAATGAATCTTGGGCTTAATTTTACTTTCTTTCCAAACCTGATCTTTCCCTTCCATGGAAAGACCTTTAAGAACACATAACTACCCGATTCAAACTCAACATTTTTACGATGTCGATGAGCGTATTTCTTCTGTCTATCTTGAGCTGCTACCAGTCGTGGTCGGATTACTTTGACTATTTCTGTTGTCTGCTGTACCAATTCTGGGCCTAACAATTGTCTTTCGCCAACTTCATCCCAGTAAAGAGGAGTTCTGAACTTTCTGTCGTATAACGCTTCATAAGGCGGCATGCCAATACTAGCGTGGTAACTGTTGTTGTAGCCGAACTCTACGAGCGGTAGGTGATCGTCCCAATTTCCTTTAAAGTCCATCACACAGGCTCTTAGCATATCTTCTAATGTCTGAATCGTCTTTCGCTCTGTCCATCTGTTTGAGGGTGATATGCCGTACTCATCCGCAATTGCATACCCATGCATTCCTGTAGACGTTTCCAGAAGTTCGATGTAAAGCGCGGATCCCTGTCGGAAACAATTGACACCGGAACTCCGTGCCTCGAAACAATCTCTTTCATATATAACTTTACCAACTGATCTAAGTTGAATCTGATTTTGATCGGAAGGAAGTGAGCGGATTTCGTCAGTCGATCAACAATGACCCATACTGCGCCGTGGCCTTTTTGAGTCGTCGGAAGGCCAACCACGAAGTCCATTGTAATATGTTCCCATTTCCATTCTGGGATCTCCAACGGTTGTAGTAATCCACTCGGTCTCTGATGTTCTACTTTCACTTTCTGACAGGTCAGACACTTGGCAACACATTCTGCAACATCTCATTTCAAATTCGGCCACCAGAAGTGTTGTCGAATATCTTGATACATCTTGGTACTACCAGGGTGAATCGAATATCATGAGCTATGAGCCTCACTCAAAATGTCTTCCTTAATCTCTGGTACTGGCGGTACCCAAATTCTGCTCTCAAAACTCAATATTCCTTCCTTATCCATCTTAAATCTTGGTTCGGTTCCTTCAGATATCTTCCTTATCATCTTTTTGCATTCATCATCCTGAAGTTGAGCCTCCTTAACTTTATCCAATAGGGTTGTACCAGATTGCATCTGAAATAGCTTCTCATCAATTTCCATAGGATACTTCACTTCCAACTCTAGTTTCTCCATTTCAGATATTAGCTCCTCCTGAGCGATCAACATCATCAACTTCTCCCGACCCTTTCTACTTAAGGCGTCGGCAACGACATTTGCCTTGCCCGGATGGTATAAAATCTCACAGTCTTAGTCCTTAATTAACTCCAACCACCTTCTTTGGCGCATATTCAAGTCTTTCTGGGTAAAAATATATTTCAGACTCTTATGATATGTATATATTTCACACATCTCCCCGTAGAGATAGTGCCTCCAAATATTCAAAGCAAAAACTACTACAGCTAACTCCAAGTCGTGGGTCGGATATCCCTTCTCATAATCCTTCAATTGTCATGATGCATACGCAATGACTTTACCGTTTTGCATCAGCACACAACCTACTCCTTTATGCAACGCATCACAATAAACAACAAAAATTTTGGTATCATCCGGAAGAGACAACACAGGTGATGTACTCAACCTCTTCTTCAATTCTTGAAAGCTTTCCTCACACTTCTCCGTCCAAACAAATTTCACAGCTTTTCGAGTTAAATTCGTTAATGGAGTTGCGATCTTGGAAAAGTCTTGTATGAATCTTCTGTAATATCCTGCCAATCCAAGAAAACTTCGTACTTTCGACGGCGTCCTCGGCTGATCCCAGTTAATCACGGCTTCGACTTTGGATGGATCTACTGAAATTCTATTTTTATAGATCACGTGCCCAAGAAATTGTACCCGCTCGATCCAAAATTCGCATTTCAAAAACTTGGCATACAACTTCTCCCTTCTCAATACTTCCAACGTTAATCTCAAATGCTCTTCATGTTCTTCCTTGGTTTTCGAATATACCAAAATATCATCTATAAATACCACTACGAACTTGTCCAAAAACGGTTTGAACACACCATTCATTAATCCCATAAATGCTGCAGGAGCATACGTTAGACCAAACATAATAAAAAATTCATAGTGACCATATCGTGTTCTGAACGCTGTCTTCGGTACATCCTCTGGTCTCACCTTTAGTTGATGATAACCACTCCCCAAGTCTATCTTGGAAAAATATCTCGCTCCCTTCAATTGATCAAACAGGTCATCGATCCTCGATAATGGATATCTATTCTTAATCGTGACCTTATTCAGTTCTCTATAATCAATGCAGAGCCGCATCATTCCATCCTTCTTCTTCACAAACAACACCGGCGCTCCCCACGGCGATACTCTTGGTTGAATGTACTTCTTGTCCAGTAACTCTTGTAGTTGTACCATTAATTCTTTCATCTCTACTGGTGCCATTCGGTATGGTGCCTTCGATATTGGAGCGGTTCCTGGCACCAAATCGATCACGAAATCAACTTCTCTATCTGGCGGAAGTCCTAGCAAATCGTTGGGAAAGACATCGACGAAGTCTCTCACTACCGGTATCTCCTCTACTTTCGGGTTCTCTTTACGACTGTCGACATTGTAAGCTAAGTATCCTACACAGCCTTGTCTTAACAATTTCCTGGCCTGCATCATCGTCAGACAACTCTGTTGGGAGAATGCATATTATGATTTGATGTTTTAATGTATATGCTCATGATTTTTTGTAAAGTCCTTCCAAGTAAGATATGTACAAGGACGTAGTGATAGATCGAATTTGTTAGGTTGATCTAAGATCTTAACGTGTATCACTCTGTAATAGAATGTACAGATAGAAAGATCAAAGATATTAGGTTGATCTTGAGATGTAATAGATAGGCTTCGAAGAAATCGTAGTGTATCATCTGATCAACATTGCAGAAATCAAGGCAGAAACGTAGAGCTTCGAAGATCATACTGTGCCTTCCTTGAAGGGACTTTTCGGAAATCGTAGAAAGTGATCCCAACGTCTGCCGAGCCAACTCCACGATCGTAGTGTGATGAAGGAAACATGGAGTTTACAATTCAACGATCGTAGTGTGCTCTCGGGATCGTAGAATCAACAACACGAGCAAGTGAAGATCGTAGTGTGCAAAGGTCTAAGGGAAATCGTAGTGCTCTCGACTAATAACATCGTAGTGTGCAAAGAAGTCAAGACGCTACGATCTGAACACGATCCAAATCGTAGAGCATCATCTGTCTCATGTCAGAAAACGTCGAGCCTCATGATTTGTGTAAAGGTAGATTTCAACATATGAGGAATGAATTCTAGACGCTGCAGTACTCATTAGTCCTAGAGTATATGAAATATCCTTAGTATGCAACAAAGAAGCGTATTGAAGAAGCTAAGGATAGTACCATGGGTAAGAGGGACAAAACACCTTTTCAGGTGGTAGGTGAGAAAGCAGTCTGCAGTGTCAGTGGGCCAGAATGCAGAATTCAGAAGATGTGAAGAAATATCTCTATCACAGTACAGAAAGTTCAGACGCATTCAACGCCTCAACGGATGGATCCAACGGATAGTTTTCAAGATCACAAATATACAGATCAGACTGATGAGAGAGAATATAGCAAGCATTGAACAAACAACGTGAACATCTCTCTCAAGCTCAACTCTACGATCTGAGATATTGCAAAGCTTGCTCAGCTACTCAGTTCTTTAGAACAAGTGCTTACACAGCAACTGAGTAGCAACCATCAAGAACTCAACATTATCAACCAACTGAAGAAGTGTACCAAGTCTGCTAGACTTGAAGAGTTCGTAGTGAACTGTAAGAAAGCCAAGTCTGCTGGACTTGAAGAGTTCAAGAGTGAACTAAGAAGTTCCTAGACTGCTGGTCTAGAAGGAATCTGTGTGATTCAGAAGTTGTAACAGACATCCTTAGTGGATATCTTACTCGTTGAGTAGAAGAGTGGACTAGGAGCTTTAAGTGCTCTGAACCACTTAAAAACGACAGTGTCATTTACATTCATACCATAACAGCTATATCTGTTATAACTGCCATAACTGCCTCACCCTCATTACTCCATTGCTTGGTAAAGAAGATTAAAACAAACATTTATTCCGCTAAGTTTTAATCATTATCAAAGAACAAGTTTAAAACGAAAAGATTTTTAAATATCTATTCAACCCCCCTTTCTAGATAACTATTGTGCCAACTAAGAACTAACAATTGGTATCAAAGCAGGTTCTATTTTATAGCTTACAAGCTTTAGTAGATCCAATGGCACTCATACCAAGCGAATCAAAGACCGGGGGAGGTAGCAAGCCACCAATGTGCAACAAGGATAAATTTACTAACTGGAAAGTCAGGATGCAAGCTTACATGGACTCAATAGATGAAGATCTATTTGAGACCGCTTCTTAATGAGCCCTATATACCAACAAAGCTTGCACCAACCACCGATGATCCAAACATCCAAATCAGTACAAATCAAAGTTAAAGAAGAATGGATGCGGACGTAGAAGAGAGAGAACATCCAACGTTCAATCCTGACTACCACCTATGAAAGATTCAACACGTTAGCTACTCAACTCTCTCGGCGAAGCGATGGGAAGATCTATCCTAACAAAGATCCGACCATAAAGTTCATGAAGGAGAAAACTCCACCTATGAAAGGGTGGGATGCTAAGACCACGAAGAATAAGAGAATCAAAGAATCTTAATGAGATGACCAAGCAAGGTGGGATCAAGACCAACGCAATAAGATATGGCAATCTCCGACTCTACGAAACCGGAGTGACCTCACGTCGTGTCAAACCTTATCGGAAGTAAGAAGGAAAGACAAGGGTGTTGCTCTCAAGGCTAATGAAGGTGCATCAAAGGTCAACACCGAGATTGACTCGATTATGATGAAGACGATGATGAAGACTTCATTATGTTTGGTAAAGAGACTAAGAAGGTTCACTAACAAGGCAAAATCAAGAAGCCAAAGAAGGTCAAAGAATTACAAAGCAGACCAGAGCAAATGAATGACCTATGCTACAACTGCAAAAAGCCTGGCCACTTCATCGCCAACTACAACAAACCTATCAAAGAAGAACTAGAGAAGAAAACTCATGCAAAGAAGGAATACAAAAGAAACAAGAGGCCTTAGAAAAGAGACAAAGGCCTGGTAGCTGGAGGATCGTGGAGTGATTCAGACAATGACTCAAATGCTGACTCCGAAGATGAAGAAGAACCACAAATGGCCAATCTGTGTCTAATGGCCAAACATGTAAAGAACAACCAAAATCTCAACATACATGATGTAAGTCTGGATGAGGTATTTGATTTCAACTCTCCTGATGTAGATATAAGTGATTTAAGAACTGTTTTGCATGGAATAACCACTGATCTACATCAATACATTAAGTGGTTTAGAGTCTTGTCTAAAGATCATTCACTTCTTCAAGAGGAGAAGAAGAAGGTTCAAGAAGATCTTGAAACAACCCTTCTATGTACTAATCTTCTTTCCAAGCTTGAGGCTGAGAATGAAACTTTAAAACAGACAAACACACTCAATGCACAAAGAGAGTCTAAGCTAACCTCTAAAATTGAGGATCTAGAGAAGACTATCTTTGCATGGAACAAATCCTCATCATCCATGGACTGCCTGCTCTCTAGTTAGAGAAGCACGTTCGACAGAACAGGTTTAGGCTTTGGGGAATCCATCTCAGAGTCATGTATGGAAAAGATAATAGAAACTAGCACTAGTAATGCCTCAAGTTCTGGTAGAGGCATTGCCTTTGTGAAATCCTCACAGTTGGAAGAGCCAGTTCAACCTTGTTCTACTGTTTCTAGTTATACTCGAGAAGTAAAAAAGATCTCATGTCGGCACAGGCTTCATAAAGAAGAAGAGTAACCCAACCTCTACTCACCAACCTCGATGAATCGTAGAGTCAAGCAAGACCAACTCTACGAATCAACTGGGAAGGTACAGTAGAGGTAAGGCACACTCATCACTATTTATGAAACCTAAGGACACGTGGAAGAAAGAGAATCAGTTTAATAGAAGGTTAACTAAGGAACCACACGAGTCCAAGTGGAAGATGAATCATCATACACACACAGGCATGAATCATAATAGATGTTTCATATGCAATAAATATGGTCATAGGGCTACAAAATGTTATTATAACTCCATGCATGTGAGACCCAAGATTAGACAGATTTGGGTCCTCAAAGGCACTAACAATGAAGGACCCATGCAAATATGGGTACCAAAATGAAGGTTCAAATATTTTGACAGGAAAAGAGCTCCACGACCTCAACATGGTATCTAGACAGTGGATGCTCAAGGCATATGACAGGAAAAAAGCCCTACTATCTAATTACTTAGAAAAGGAAGGTCCTTCTGTCATCTTTGGAGACAACAGCTCGGGCAAGACAAGAAGATATGGCTCTACTGGCAATGGTGTAGTATCTTTCAGCAAAGTAGCCTATGTGGAAGGTCTTCAACACAACCTTCTAAGTATCAGCTAACTCTACGACAAGGGTCATCAAGTGACATTCCTCAACAACCAATGTCAAGTCGAGATTTGAAGACATCTCGCTAGTAAAGCTAACCGGGACAAGAGAAGGAAATGTCTACATAAAGGATCTTGGTCAACTAAGCTCGATGAGACAATATGTTTTCTGGCAAAAGCATCTGAAGAAATGAGCTGGCTATGGCATAGACGGTTGTCTCACTTAAACTTCAAAAGTATGTCCAAACTGGTATCGAAAGACCTAGTAGCTGGCCTACCCAAGTTCAACTTCGTGAAGGAAAGGCCATGCAATGCCTGTCAGTTTGGAAAGCAAACCAGAAGCTCATTCAAAAGAAAAACTGCCAACTCTATTGACAAGCCCCTGCAGTTACTCCACATGGATCTCTTTGGGCCAATCCCAACAACCAGTCTTGGAGGAAAAAGATACTCTCTAGTCATAGTCGACGACTACACCAGATTCACATGGGTATTATTCCTAACCTCAAAGGATGAAATAAGCTCCGAATTAATCAAGATGTTCAGACTGGTAATGAACGAGAAAGGAGAGAAAATCAAGGCCATAAGGAGTGATCATCGAAGAGAATTCGATTTCTTAGAAATAGACAAGTTCTACTCAGACAATGGCATCAGTCACAACTTCTCAGCTCCACGAACTCCTCAAAAAATGGAGTTCTTGAAAAGAAAGAATGAACTCGATAAAGGTCGGAAGGACTCTACTAGCAGCAGACATCTACCTGAATACTTCTCAAGCGTAAGTTGTCAACACTGCATGCTACACGCAGAACAGATCATTAATTCACTATACGATCAAGAAGACGCCCTACGAACTGTGGAAAGGAAGAAATCCAAGTGTCAGCTACTTCCATGTCTTTGGTTGTGCATGCTACATTCTCAACAATGGAAAGCAGTATCTGACAAAATTCCAGCCCAAGTCAGACGAAGGGATCTTTCTCGGATATGCCACAGACGGCAAGGCTTACAGAGTGTTCAACAAGAAGATATTGAATGTTGAAGTCTCAATACACATCATCTTTG
This sequence comes from Panax quinquefolius, assembly GCA_020205615.1. Taxonomy (NCBI): domain Eukaryota; kingdom Viridiplantae; phylum Streptophyta; class Magnoliopsida; order Apiales; family Araliaceae; genus Panax; species Panax quinquefolius. The sequence goes on along the minus strand of JAINUW010000664.1, from coordinate 204,468 downwards.
ATGAAACTGACTTAGACAAAACAGTGCTTCAAGACACTACGATCGATAGTGCAGACACTACAAATGAAGTCGTCGAGCTCAACACTACGATCGTAGTGCCAAATAGTGAAATCGTAGAGCATGAGAATGTGATCGTAGAGAGGTCCATGCAAGACAGTGAGCCTCCACTCCAAGAAGAAGAAATAGACCTTGAAGAATTAAGACAGAAGGCATCGGGACGTATGTCCCAATCCAAGAACAGATGGGCAGAGATCACACTCGTGGATCTAATCATTGGAGATCCGAAAAGCTAGAGTCAAAACAAGAGTCGCTACTCGTAAATGAATGTTTTTATCTAAGCTTCCTGTCACAAATAGAGCCAAAGAAGATAGAGGATGCTATGGAAGACTCCAGTTGGATAGAAGCTATGCAGGAAGAACTCAACCAATTTAAACGAAGCAAAGTATGGAGATTGGTAGCAAGACCAAAGAGTCATCCTGTGATAGGAACTAAGTGGGTTTTCAGAAACAAAATGGATGAAGATGGGGTCATAACCAGAAACAAGGCACGACTAGTGGCAAAAGGTTATTCTCAAGAAGAAGGTATCGACTACGATGAGACATTTGTACCTGTTCCCAGACTAGAAGCCATCAGAATCTTTCTTGCCTTTGCTGCCCACATAAAGTTCAAAGTCATTCAGATGGATGTCAAAAGTGCATTTCTAAATGGAGAACTCCAAGAAGAAGTCTATGTAGAGCAACCTCTAGGTTTCATCAATCCATCTCTTTCCAATTATGTCTATAGATTAGATAAAGCCTTACATGGTCTTAAACAAGCACCTAGAGCAAGTATGAAACATTGACTAACTTCTTAATTAAAAATGGGTTCACTAGAGGTAGAGTGGATACCACACTGTTTCTTAGAAAGCATAAAGATAAAGTCTTACTAGTTCAAATATATGTTGATGATATTATTTTTGGCTCTACTGACGAAAAGTTATGTAAGAGATTCTCTAAGCTAATGCAAAGCAAGTTTGAAATGAGCATGATGGGTGAGCTGAACTTCTTCCTTGGACTGCAAGTAAAGCAGACTGATGAAGGAATTTTCATAAACCAAGCCAAGTACATCAAAGACTTACTAAAAAAGTATGGCATGGAATCATCCTCTCCCATGAAAACACCAATTTCTCCTGCAACCAAGCTTGACAAGGATGAGAAACGTAAAAGTATTGATATCACTTAATACAGAGGTATGATAGGCTCTCTTTTATACCTAACTGCTAGTAGACCAGACATAATGTTTACAACATGCATATGTACTAGATTTCAGGCTAACCCTAAAGAATCACATTTGTCTACTGTAAAGAGGATCTTCAGGTATCTCAAGGGTACACCTTACTTGGGGCTTTGGTACCCCAAGGAATCCTCATTTGAACTAACAGGATTCATAGATGCTGATTTTGCATGATGTAAAATCGATAGAAAAAGTACCAGTGGCACCTGTCAATTGTTAGGAAATAGACTTGTGTCCTGGTTTAGCAAAAAGCAAAACTCAAGGTGTCACTTCAACCGCAGGTTTAATATATTGTCACCAACAAATACTTTGTCAGATCCTATGGATGAGAAATCAACTAGCTGACTATGGGTTCGATTTCAAATCTATTCACATACATTGTGATAACACAAGTGCCATAGCAATAACTCATAATCCTGTCATGCATTCTAGGACTAAGCATATAGAAATAAGGTATCACTTCATTAGGGATCATGTGCAAAATGGAACTATATCTTTACAATATATCCCTACTGAAAATCAACTTGTTGATGTTTTTACAAAACCACTAGATGAATCCAGATTTAATAAGTTAATAAGTGGGCTAGGAATGCTAAATCTACAACCATGAAATATATGCTCTAGATTGTGCTAACCATGACAGATACAAAGGCTGAACTCAAAATCGTAGACATGATTAAGGAAAACTCACGATCGTAGAGCTGAAAAGAAAACTACCTCAACAATCGTAGCAAAGACTTAACTATCGTAGTGCAGACTCAACGATGATACAAGCCCCATCCATAAAGAAAAAATGTATCTGGTGATGACAAGCTTCATAACAAAACAATCTCTCTAAGAGGTGCCTCAGGAACAAACCTAACCCTTGAATCTCTCCAAGAGGTTGTCCCTTCCTGAGTTACCTTAAAAGAATGCTTAGTCAAAAACTCATCACAAGGATCCGATTAGACTCGACGATCGTAGGACAGACTCAACGAATGATTGATCAGACTCGACGATCGTAGGACAGACTCAACGAATGTTGGGCAGACTCGACGATGGTAGGACATGTTAGGTTTGTAATATTCATAACGCAATCAAATTGCATAAATTTAGCGGAAGAGAGATAAAATCAGAGTTTAAAAATTTTACAAACCATATACCCGGATCACCCTTTATGCACAATTATTAATTAAACGAAAAGATAAAGAATAAAAGCATACCCTTGAAGATCGAGCTTCCTCAGGTACAAGTTCACCTCCAAATCCTTTCGCGTTCAACTTGAATCCACCGGGGTTTTGTTCCTTCCTTTGATCAACGTTAGCCACCCATGTGTTTGGCCTCTAGAGGTGATCCACCAAGGAAGAAGAAAATTCAAGAAGAAGGGGTGGTTGGCTAAACCCTAGTTTTTCTATCTCTATAGAAAAGGTGTACTCCCAACAACTTGGAATTATTACGTAGTTGTTAAAAGTCAACAACCCATACCACCCATAATAAGACTCCTCTTATTTATAGATGTGGGCAACCCTCCTTAACAATTAAGAAATTGGGTTTTTTAATTAATTAATTCTTTTAATTAATTAAGCTCCCTAATCTTATTAGAGATAATTAATTAAACTCTTTTAATTAATTTAACCTCCTAATCTTATTAGGAATAAATGAGAGTACTTATATTAAATTAATTCCTAAACTCTTTTAGAAATTAAAATAATAATAATTGTAATAATATTAATAAGACTCCTCTTATTAATTTATATTTAATATTTCTAAAATATTAAATAATAAATATTAAGCTATTTAATTTATTCTATCACCATAGATTAAATTAAATATACATAACATATTATTACGATTATGCCATTAACTTCTTAAATAATTATTCTTCCTTTTATGGTGTGACCCTTTAGGTTCTCCATATTAAACCTAGGTTGTGAATAAATCAATTAGAACAATTCTAATCTTATTTAAATAAATAAATTAAATAATTAATTTATTTAAATAAATAATATTTATTCTACAATAGGATAAGCCTCCCCTAGCGATCAACGACTTTCCGGATAATATAGATTTCAACATTAATCATAAAAGAACCTTTGAGTAAATAGTTACCATACAATTCAATCCTTCCACCATACAATGTCCCAATTAAATATAAGACATGGAATTACCACAAGTCTTATTTTATTTAATTATATGTATTTTCGATCCTTAAATGCACAACTCCAAATAATGCAAATTAGAAACTCCTTTCTAATTTCATTCTATAGCCCAGGACTACTGGGTTGTCATTTATCGAATCACATAGACATTTCTCTTCTTTTATTAGAAGTGGTAGATTCTTTATCGATCATACATTATCTCCATGTACAACTTATTATACCCAAGCATACCTTTTGATATACCCTAAGGGTCTTAAGGAATAAGTCAAAGTATAACTCATCATACACAAGATACTATGATGATCTCAAGTCCAAGGATTACTTGTACTACTACTATCACTACAGAATTCCTATCGACAGCATAAATAAAACTCCATTAGGTATTCCTTAGCGAGCCACGCTCAAATGAACTTATTCTCTAATAAGCACCTACATACTTGCTTTAGTGTCTCCACACAAATGATCATGAGATCAATCATTCTCATCCAATGAGCAAGCAACGTATGTACCAATCTATCCTGATTCACTAATCCCCAATTTAGTAATCCAACGATTGGGAACTATTTTAGTTTTAAGCTTTCTAAGAATTTAGATCTCATTAGAATGATCATCATCATTATTCTAAAAGCATTGCTTAAAACTATGGGTTTATCACATATTATAAAACAAAGATCATGTAGATAATTAAAAGCCTTTAATAAATTAATACTTTTATTAATAAATGAATAAGATTGTTACAAAGTATATGCTTTATCATCAAACATGATTGGCTTGTGTGCATACTACTTTCAATCTCCCACTTGCACTAAAGCCAATCGCCATTGTATCTTATACTCTTCTTCTCTAAATGACGATTATCCTGCTGTTGGATAAGCTTTAGTTAATGGATATGTAATGTTGTTCATGAGAGTCCACTATCTCTATAGTGATTTCCCATCTTTCAATGATTCTAATAATCAAATGAAAGTGCCACAACACATGTTTAGATCCAAGATGAGACTTAGGAACTATTCCTAGTTCTCAGAATGAACTTTTAATCCAAACAATCAACTTGCGACTTCATTTTATAGCTATTTACTTTATCTTTATCACTAAACCAAAACTCTTTCACGTGTGGAACCTTTCCAATTCATCGCACCACTTGCTCAAGGTAACCCTTTACCTTAAAGTGGATTTTTCTCGTCGTCTTGGTCCGTCTCGAAAACTTGAGTCATTAAGCCCTCTAGTTTTAATTTAGACCCACCATGAATATGATCACATCCTTAGTGCTTGGTTAAGCACTTTAAGATGTTTTTCACTGTCTTACAGTGATCTTCTCCAGAATATGACCGATCAACATCAGGTCTCGTATATATCATTGCATACATGATTGTCACTCATGCGACCTCTCTTTTCAGGAGTCTGTGGGGACTATAAAGAGAGATACACTCCATAGCTCATCATCATGAGACATCTCTTGGAGTTTTCCATGCTAAATGACTTTAGCATCAAATGAATATACGTTCCTTGGGTTAAGTCGAGCATCCTCTTGTATCTATCTATATAGATTTTTATCCCCAATTAAGATACTCTTCCCAAACCATTCATGGAGGAATGTTTAGACAACTTTATCATTACTGATTGTAGCATTAGTATGTCATTCCTTATCCGTAGTATATCAACATATAATATTAGGAATTTCACGGCGCTCCCACTGTCCCTTTTGTACACACTAGAACTGTTACCTCATCGTATGTAACTGGATCATCATCTTTTATGATGTGTACCTCATCATCATCATCTATGATGAATCCATACCTCCTAGGTATCTTCGGGAACTTTTCCGATTTACGATTTGGTTGTGGTACAATAGGTCTATCTATAGGTTCCTCTTATTTGACTTATAGTGTTTTGTGGTTCTTGAACTTTTCAAGATCTATTATCCTCCCACTAGCCCCTTCAATGATAAACACCTTTATCTTAGAAGGTAGCGTGTTTCGTAACAAACACCTTTTGCTAAGTAGAATTATAGAACATATACCCTAAACTTACTTTAGGATGTCCCACAAATCTGTACTTGTCAAATCTTGTCCCAAGCATATCCTTTGAAACCTTTTTCACATAAGTTGGACAACCCCTTATCTTAACATACTTAAGATTAGGAATCCTCCCTGTCCATAACTTTTATGGAGTCTTGGGGCTGGATTTTGAGGTTACCATTTTTCTAGATATGCAGCCATTTCTAGGGCATTGTCCCAGAAGGATACTGGAATGTCGGTAAAATCATTATGGATCGCACCATGTTCAAATAGGTACGATTTTTCCTTTCAGATACATCAATCAATTATTATGTATCGAGAGGCGTCCATTATGAGAAAACCATTTGAGATGATCTAGAAACTTATTGCACAAGTATTTATTCCTTAATCTAATCAAAGAATCTTAATACATTGCCAATTTGTTTCACTTCTGAATTCTTTGAACCTTTCAAATAATTCACACTTGTATTTCAAGAAATACATATATTCAACTCTTTGAATGATCATCTCCTTTTCTTATACTAGTTTGTTCAATTTATAAAATAATTTTTCACGTAAGTCAAGTATACAAAATCCATTAAGTAATCTTTCAGTTCTATACGAAACATTATTATTATAAATAGAACAACAGTTGTTCTTAATTATAATACCAAAGATTTCATTGTCCAACAATAAAATAAAATAATGTTTCCAACGAGAACTGGAATACAATAACAACTTATTGACTTAACAGACTTGCCCGTAGGCATTGCTAAACTATAAGTTTCTATGGCTAATGTAGCTACCTTTGTTACATTTCCCATATATAGATTACTTATATTTGTTTAGCTTTCTACTTCTTATTTGGTCCCTTCATAAATCTATATTTATGATAACCAAAGTCGGTATCCAATACCCAAGTAGAACCTCGACTTAAAGAAAAATTTATTTAAATCATGAACAAAATTGTATTATGGCCAAACTTCACTAAGCTTCTTTGGTTAGCCTCTGCGCAAGATGCTTCTTGCAGCTTTCTTTCTAGTGTCCGTGCTTATTGCAAAGGAAGCAAACTCCTTTGCTATCCGTGATCGCTTTTGTTCTTATTATCCTTTGTTTATGCCTTTCTATTTACCTTCTTTGAATCGCTCTTCTTTTGTAAGATCCTTTGGCCCCTACCAAGAAGACTTGATCTTTCTTGGTTGAAAGTGACTCTCAACATTTTTCAACATATTAAGCAAATCAAATGAGTTGATATCTAGCTTGTTCATATGAAAAATTTACAACAATTGTGAAAGGAGTCCAGAGTGAGTGCAAGATCAAATCTTGCTCAACTCTCCATCCATGACAAAACCAATTTGTCCTAATTGATCAATCAAATTGATAATGTTAAGGACTTTTTTATCTCTATCTTATAGTGCCATTGGCCATTCTAGATCGGAAGAGCTCATTAGATATCTCGATATCTATCGGTCCCACTTTCCTCACCATCAACTACTTGACGTGCGGGAGTATAGTAGAAGTATCCATAGTTTCAGTCGACGTCAAGCTTGTTACTCATGGATACGAGCATGATGCATCGAGCCAATCAGTGCATCATCTTGCCACTTTCTAAAAGTAGCAATCTCTTCCTCGAGGCATTATCTCGCAACCATTGCGGGATAGGCATATTATTAAGACATAAGATAGCTTTTCAAATGAGAAACTATTCTCAAATTCCTTAACCAATCTGCTTTAATTCGGTTTGGTTAATTTAGCATTTAATATGCTTCGCAGATGATAGTAATTTTAGACATTGTAAAATTACAGAAATGAATTTGTAATTAACAACATTTTAACATACATTCTTTTATTAATTACCAAAATAAATTAGGTCTTATTTTAAATTGGTATCTCCCACTATTTTCTTCAAACTATATTACCTCATTTATATAGTTCGCAAAATCTAATTAAAGATTTGCTAGTGAGAATAAGGATCCCATTTCAAATGTATATAGCCTTGTGGTGACACAACAAACTATATATAAATAAATAGGTAGACAACTTTTGTCAATTACATCAACTATGCAACTCCTTGTATTTTGCCTCTTAGATTATTTTGATCAAGTGGTGGCACATCCGAATCAAAATTATCCAAGTTAAGTCCGACCTAGCACTCCATATATTCAAAAAGAAAATATCATCCTTGTGGTGACACAACAAAACAATATTGTTCAATTTTCTTTATAAGCATCAAATGTGATAAATTAACATCTTAAATACTTAATACTTGCCTTGTGGTGACACAACAAACTCATATTAAATATTTAATACTCTATTAATTTTATCATGCTAGAAAGCTTACGTTCGATATTCCAAATATCTTTGAACGCTTAGGACTTAATATAAAATTATGAGGGGTTTGTTATTAATTTGTCTCATCTTGTTTAGCACGCATTTACATATATATATAAAAAATACGCGTCATATTAATAAACATGCGAAGCATGTTTGCATAATATATAATATATATAGTATAGCATGCACATATAGAATACTATATTCTACCCTTGATTGATTATGGACTTTTATTCTAGTTTGGTTCACTAGAGCCACCAAGTAACCAAAAGGTCAAACTCTAGGGGGTGCAAGAAATAATATTTAAATATAACTATTACATTTAAACCCTGCTCCATTACAAACGGGTTCTTCACGCTCCTTGCCCCTTGATCTCCAATTCTTCAAAATAATTCTAAAATTCCTATTACATAACTATTTTAAAATAAATAGAAACCTTGATCGCTGAGCGATGGGGAAGTACATAGGAGAGAGATAGAATTTACATTAAGAAAAATTAGAGAAGGCGAGGTGCAGAGACCCATTTAATAAAACCCATACATTCATGCATCCAACTAAAATAAAATCCAATCACATTGGTCAATAGTCCATAATCAATCCCATTTATTATCATACACATCAACATATGCATCAATAAATAATATTCATCTTATGAATAATAAACATTTAATATATATATTGATATCATTTAATGGGCAAATTTAGTTAGTATAAAATCTAATTTTGAATCAAAATAAACTCCTTTATTTTAATCCAAATTTAAATCAAAATAAAACTATTTTATTTTAATTTATCTAATTTTGAATAAAATAAACTATTTTATTTTAATCAAAATAAACTCCTTTATTTTAATTAATTATGGAATCAATTCCATATATATATATAAAAAAAAATCTTTAATTAAAATAAACTCTTTATTTTAATTAATTATGGAATCCAATTCCATGTAAAAAAAAAATCTTTTAATTAAAATAAACTCTTTTATCTTAATTAATTATGGAATCCAATTCCATGTAAAAAAAAAAAAATTTATTAAAGGAAACACGGATTATCTTTCCTATTCACAAATAAACTCTTTTATTTTGAATAATATGAAATCTTATTTCATATTTAAATAAACTCCTTTATTTAAGGAAATACGGATTTTCTTTCCTATTCACAAATAAACTCTTTTATTTTGAATAATATGAAATCTTATTTCATATCTAAACAAACTCCTTTATTTAAGGAAAGATGGATTTACTTACTATTATTCAAAATAAACTCCTTTATTTTAGAAAAATAAAATCCAATTTCAACTCCAATTAGTTATCATGGAATCCAATTCCAACTCTAATTAGTTAAAGATGAAATTTAATTTTAAAATTAAAATAAACCCTTTTATTTTAAGATTAAAATAAACTTTTATTTTAAAATTAAAATAAACTTTTATTTTAAGATTAAAATAATTATATATATATATATAAATATTCAATTTTAAAATTAAAATAAACTCCTTTTATTTTAATATTAAAATAAACTTTTTATTTTAAAATTAAAATAAACATTTTATTTTAATTATAAAATTATTAAGAATATAATATATATATATATATATATATATATATATATATATATATATATATATATATATATATATATATATATACATAGTTATTATATATACTATATATACTATATATATCTGTATATATATATATATATATATACTATATATAATGTAACCTTATATATATAATATATATAGCACGCATCGCTTTTTGAAAATAAAAAAAACCGCAAGTAATTTTTCATGACCTTTTTTATTTCAGTATAATTTGAATCAAAAAATGAAATCAGTTTGCATGCTCCTTAATATTCCTCGATTTCCGTGCATAAAGTTGCTTCAAATGATTGGCCAATCATCAGCCAATCATTAGCATCATTAGCCATAATTTCCGTGCCCTGTAATCATCACCGTGGATTTCCGTGCGGCATGATTATTATATAAAGTGGGGCAACGGAAATCAAGGCCAACAATTGCCAATCATTAACTAATCATGCACGGAATCTTGGAGGAATTCTGCAGATTTTTTTTTTTTTTAAATTAATTTTATACAATAAAATTATGCCCAATTAAATTGTTCTAAACACATATCAATATAGATATTAAATTAAAACAATTAATAATTCGCATAAAGGTTTGGCTCTGATGCCACTGTTAGGTTTGTAATATTCATAACGCAATCAAATTGCATAAATTTAGCGGAAGCGAGATAAAATCAGAGTTTAAAAATTTTACAAACCATATACCCGGATCACCCTTTATGCAAAATTATTAATTAAACGAAAAGATAAAGAATAAAAGCATACCCTTGAAGATCGAGCTTCCTCAGGTACAAGTTCACCTCCAAATCCTTTCGCGTTTAACTTGAATCCACCGGGGTTTTGTTCCTTCCTTTGATCAACGTTAGCCACCCATGTGTTTGGCCTCTAGAGGTGATCCACCAAGGAAGAAGAAAATTCAAGAAGAAGGGGTGGTTGGCTAAACCCTAGTTTTTCTATCTCTATAGAAAAGGTGTACTCCCAACAACTTGGAATTATTACGTAGTTGTTAAAGTCAACAACCCATACCACCCATAATAAGACTCCTCTTATTTATAGATGTGGGCAACCCTCCTTAACAATTAAGGAATTGGGTTTTAATTAATTAATTCTTTTAATTAATTAAGCTCCCTAATCTTATTAGGGATAATTAATTAAACTCTTTTAATTAATTTAACCTCCTAATCTTATTAGGAATAAATGAGAGTACTTATATTAAATTAATTCCTAAACTCTTTTAGAAATTAAAATAATAATAATTGTAATAATATTAATAAGACTCTCTTATTAATTTATATTTAATATTTCTAAAATATTAAATAATAAATATTAAGCTATTTAATTTATTCTATCACCATAGATTAAATTAAATATACATAACATATTATTACGATTATGCCATTAACTTCTTAAATAATTATTCTTCCTTTTATGGTGTGACCCTTTAGGTTCTCCATATTAAACCTATTGTGAATAAATCAATTAGAACAATTCTAATCTTATTTAAATAAATAAATTAAATAATTAATTTATTTAAATAACTAATATTTATTCTACAATAGGGATAAGCTCCCTAATGATCAACGACTTTCCGGATAATATAGATTTCAACATTAATCATAAAAGAACCTTTGAGTAAATAGTTACCGTGACAATTCAATCCTTCCACCATACAATGTCCCAATTAAATATAAGACATGGAATTATCATCAAGTCTTATTTTATTTAATTATATGTATTTCGATCCTTAAATGCACAACTCCAAATAATGCAAATTAGAAACTCCTTTCTAATTTCATTCTACCTAACCAAGGACTCACCGGGTTGTCATTTATCGAATCACATAGACATTTCTCTTTTTTATTAGAAGTGGTAGATTCTTTATCGATCATACATTATCTCCATGTACAACTTATTATACCCAAGCATACCTTTTGATATACCCTAAGGGTCTTAAGGAATAAGTCAAAGTATAACTCATCATACACAAGATACTATGATGATCTCAAGTCCAAGGATTACTTGTACTACTATCACTACAGAATTCCTATTGACAGCAAATAAAACTCCATTAGGTATTCCTTAGCGAGCCAATGCTCAAAGAACTTATTCTCTAATAAGCACCTACATACTTGCTTTAGTGTCTCCACACAAATGATCATGAGATCAATCATTCTCATCCAATGAGCAAGAAACGTATGTACCAATCTATCCTGGATTCACTAATCCCCAATTTAGTAATCCAATGATTGGGAACTATTTTAGTTTTAAGCTTTCTAAGAATTTAGATCTCATTAGAATGATCATCATCATTATTCTAAAAGCATTGCTTAAAACTATGGGTTTATCACATATTATAAAAACAAAGATCATGTAGATAATTAAAAGCCTTTAATAAATTAATACTTTTTATTAATAAATGAATAAGATTGTTACAAAGTATATGCTTTATCATCAAACATGATTGGCTTGTGTGCATACTACTTTACTCGACGATTGCATGACAAACTCAACGAACATAAGACTACCTCAATGATCGTAGTCTTCCTAAGGACGCCTCAGCTCTGAAGAAGCCAAGGGAAAATCAGTACATTTCTGCACAGTCAAAATCGTAGAGCCAAGCAAAAATCGACACCTATCCCACTAAGCGAAAAAGAAGAGAGGGAAGTTACAAGTACAAGTTGAAATCACAATTTTGAAATCTAAATTCCAAAAGATTATCTCTCTCTCACTCTCTCACTCTCTCTCTCTCAAAACAAAAGTCCTAAATCAGCAGAAAGCTCAGACGTATCTCACTTCCAACTATAGAATCAATGGCTGCTTCAAATGTGGTATCCAGCTACAGACTCTATTTTGACGAGTTCAAAACAGCTCCACCAAAGTTTCACAAGACCCTAGCGCTGCTGAAAAAGGCTGGTCTCGAGGAGGCTCTAAGCACAGATACCCTTATCTATCCCAAACTGGTGAAAGAGTTCTATAAAAATGGTGTGTTTGAAAACGACACCATCACTACAAGAGTAAGGGAAGTAGAAATTAAACTAAAGGCAGAAGACTTCAATCTGGCCCTAGGTTTCAAGAATGAAGGGCACCCATTCTTAGACAGCATAGACTTCCAAGAGGGACTAAGAAAAATGCATCACAAGAAAAACCCCTCTGTGAAAGGGTACTAAAAGAAGAAGTTCCCACAAAGGTACGAATTTTTGGCTGACATTATTGGGAAATGCATCTGCTGTAAGAGCTCAGGTCATGACTCGGTGAATGAAGCTCAACTTAAGCTCATGACGGCCATGTTTTATGGTATACAACTCAACTATGGAGCTGTATTGCTCGAGTGGATCGGCAAGTGGATCAGGAAGTGGATCGTCAACTTGAAGAAATCAAAAAGCCCTCAGAAGATGCTATATGGGTGTTTTCTAAGTATCATTCTGCAATCTGCACTTTGGGTAACAAAATTGGGGATGAAGAGGGAGAAGCCATAAACCCAAATCGAAGAATGACCCAAAGAGCTTGTTTGAAAACCGGAAGAGAAACCTTCTTTGAGTATGTGTACGAATGATGACCGAGTCCGATTGAAGAACTGGGGAACTGAAGGATGAGCTTTCCAGAAAAACATGTCCATTGTCGTGGAAGTCAAGAAGAAGAAGAAGAAGAAGAAGCCAACAAGGAGAACCCTCTGCATCATTACCGTAAAAAGCAAGGGCAAGAGGAAGCTAAGGGCTGAGCAGATAGAAGAGCCTCAAGGATCTACAACCGATATTCCCAGTAGTGTCTTACGATATAGAGACTCGAGGATGCTAAGAAGGAAGCAAAGAGAAGATGAAGTCGATGAGGATCAAGCCACCATATCACAGATCCTAAAGAAGAACAAAGCTGGCCATAAGTCCAAAAGGCCATCAATCTCCTCTATCGTAGAGTCTCTACTGGTCACAGAGGCCAGACCAAGTATGGCTGGCAAGGAAGGAGATGTCTCAAGTATAGTGGCTATTGAACAGGACAAAGCAGAGATTCAAGAGAGTCCTGAAGTTGTGGCTAAACCCAGAAAATCAAGAAAAAAGCTGGTCAAGAAGTACATTCTTGAAAATGAAATGGTGCTGAAAAAGGAAGCAAAGAGTGTGGATGCAAAAGAAGAACTGTCCCGAGAAAATCAAGAAGACAGTGCTCCAACTGAGGGGGAGATCCCTGAAATTCTCATGATAGAGAATACACCGGCTAAGGGGGAGATGTCTGCAGCTCAAGAAGATGTTCTAACTAAGGGGGAGTTTTTGAACTCTCAAGAAGATAATCATGTTGAGGGGGAGCCTCATGATATCCACATGGCAGAAGAAGAGGTCTCTGCACAAAATAAAGATGAACCAGTGCAAGACCATCCAGAGACCATTGAGATAATGGAATCCTCAGAAGAGAACAAAGAAGAAGAACAAGATGATGATGATGATGATGATGATGAGCTCGAAATCACTGGTATGGGTAAAGATGGATATAGAAGCTATCTGTACAATCAAATGTTTTCTTACCTACCCATGATGGCATACCATCAAGCTCAAATCCTGAACTCATGGGATCACATGTTCTGGAGCTTCAAAGAGTATCCAGCCATCTCAGTTCTGGCTCATGGATTCCCAGGGAAAGTCAACTTTGCCAAGAAGCTGTTTACTGACCATTCTTCATCCAAGGATAAACTTGAGGTACTAACGATTCCTGATCTCTTCAAAGTTAATCACTTGTCATCCTCTTTATTCAGTCAATTCTATGAATTTCCTCGATGGTTGGAAGTGATTCTTCACCCACTCAATCAATTTCCAGTTGTAGAATCCTAAAATTCTGTAACTGAAGAACCAAATGAAGTCAACCTTACTTTGCTCCCACAAACTACCAACTCTACGATTCCAGACTCTAGACCCATCGTAGAGTCCCAAATAGAGATCGTAGAGACACTTGTCCCAAACATCCAAACCCAAGCCCCTCCATCCGATATACCATCCTCCTCATCAAATGACTACTTTAGTCTTGATCTTGTTCTTTACAACTTGCAAGATCAATCCTAGCAAACAACCCCTCCAATCAACAATCCTCAAGACAATGATACTCTCCCAAACCTGCCTACAAAGGATGACTTGAAAGAAACCTCTGAGAAAATGGTCAAATCAATAGAAGCAAATCTGGAATCTCACTCCGATCTCATTAATATCCAGCTGAATCAAATGATCACAGCTGCAAATAATTTCCCTGGCACTCTAAATACTGAGCTTACAAAGAAGCTGAGAGAAATTATTCAAGAAATTCTTAAGAGCATGAAGGACAGAGATGAGATTCACTTCCAGATAGCTGCCAAGCAAAGAGAGGTTGTTCTTGAAATATAGAAACATCAAGACAGTCAACATACCCTGATGCTGGAGAATATCATCAACTTGAAAGCTTCTGTCCACGACTTCCAGAAATCTTATGTCAATTAGGAATGACAGAATGATATTGTTCTCATTGCCCTCCGAAATAAAGAAGCTAGATCTGAAAAATAGATCAAGGAAAGTCGAGAGGACATTGCTCAGACACAAAGCCAACTGATCGAGCTTGTCCAAGGTTTTAATCAACTGTCTGCAGATATTTGAACCCTTGATGCTGACATAAAGGGGGAGAATAAAGGGAAAGGAGTTCAGGGAAGACGGGGATGTCAAGGTAAAGGCAGAGGAGGTCATGGAAATCAAGAAAATGGAAGAGGACAATTTCATGCTCAAGCATCACGAAGCCCTCCTGCAAGACAAATCCACCATCAAACTCAACGATCTGATCAACAGGGAATTTTAATGGCTATACCTTTAAGACGTCAGGAGTCAACTCCCAGCTCACAAGATGTGTCTACTGTACGTATAAGAATGTCAACTGAAGATCCTGCATTCATGTGCTGGCATGAAGAAAATCCAAGACTAAGTCCAAGCGAGCTGGAAGAGTTAGCCAGAAACGAGGAAGCTTGCAGAAAAAGAAGGGCTGAGGAGTATGCCAACCCACCTCCACGAAAGAGGTCAAAGAAATAGAGATAAGTTGAAACTTTAATTTCCTATTGATGTAATGCCAAACTGTAATATCTCTTGATCATCAATAAATTCATACTTATTCTCTAGAAATTTCAGCTGCTCACTAAAATACTAAGTCATGTTTAAATTTCCTGCAAATGCATCTAGACACTAATAAATCATGACAACAAATCACCTTGGTTATGTCAACATCAAATAGGGGGAGATTGTTGGGAGAATGCATATTATGATTTGATGTTTTAATGTATATGCTCATGATTTTTTGTAAAGTCCTTCCAAATAAGATATGTACAAGGACTTAGTGATAGATCAAATTTGTTAGGTTAATCTAAGATCTTAATGTGTATCACTCTGTAATAGAATGTACAGATAGAAAGATCAAAGCTGTTAGGATGATCTTGAGATGTAATAGATATGCTTCGAAGAAATCGTAGTGTATCATCTGATCAACATTGCAGAAATCAAGGCAGAAACGTAGAGCTTCGAAGATCGTACTGTGCCTGCCTTGAAAGGACTCTTCGAAAATCGTAGAGTGATCCCAACGTCTGCCGAGCCAACTCCACAATCGTAGTGTGATGAAGGAAACATGGAGTTTACAAGTCAACAATCGTAGTGTGCTCTTGGGATCGTAGAATCAACAACACGAGCAAGTGAAGATCGTAGTGTGCAAAGGTCTAAGGGAAATCGTAGTGCTCTCGACTGATAGCATCGTAGTGTGCAAAGAAGTCAAGATGCTACGATCTGAATCGTAGAGTACCATGATCCAAATCGTAGAACATCATCTGTCTCATGTCAGAAAACGTCGAGCCTCATGATTTGTGTAAAGGTAGATTTCAACATATGAGGAATGGATTCTAGATGCTGCAGTACTCATCAGTCCAAGAGTATATGAAATATCCTTAGTATGCAACAAAGAAGCATATTGAAGAAGCTAAGGATAGTACCATGGGTAAGAGGGACAAAACACCTTTTCAGGTGGTAGGTGAGAAAGCAGTCTGCAGTGTCAGTGGGCCAGAATGCAGAATTTAGAAGATGTGCAGAAATGTCTCTATCACAGTACAGAAAGTTCAGACTCATTTAACGCCTCAACGGATGGATCCAATGGATAGTTTTCAAGATCACATATATACAAATCAGATAGATGAGAGAGAATAAAGCAAGCATTAAACAAACAACGTGAACATCTCTCTCAAGCTCAACTCTACGATCTAAGATATTGCAAAGCTTGCTCAGCTACTCAGTTCTTTAGAACAAGTGCTTATACAGCAACTGAGTAGCAACCATCAAGAACTCAACATTATCATCCAACTGAAGAAGTGTACCAAGTCTGCTGGACTTGAAGAGTTCGTAGTGAACTGTAAGAAAGCCAAGTCTGCTGGACTTGAAGAGTTCAAGAGTGAACTAAGAAGTTCCTAGAATGCTGGTCTAGAAGGAATCTGTGTGATTCAGAAGTTGTAATAGACATCGTTAGTGGATATCCTACTCGTTGAGTAGAAGAGTGGACTAGGAGCTTTAAGTGCTCTGAACCACTTAAAAACGACTGTGTCATTTACATTCATACCATAACTGCTATATCTGTTATAACTGCCATAACTGCCTCACCCTTATTACTCCATTGCTTGGTAAAGAAGATTAAAACAAACATTTATTCTGCTAAGTTTTAATCATTATCAAAGAACAAGTTTAAAATGAAAAGATTTTTAAATATCTATTGAACCCCCCCCCCCCCCCCTTCAAGATAACTATTGTGCCAACTAAGAACTAACAAACTTGCTTGTCTAGGCGACTTGCTACCATAAAACACAACCTGTGACGGAGTCATAAGGTTAATACACTTCTTTTGGCAATCAATTACGGTTAGTAATTGAATAACCAATCCATTCCCAAGATAACGTCAAATTCCCCAAGTCGAATAGGGATAAGATCTATATTCATGATATTACCCTTAATATCCACTCTCGCTTCTTCTTATATATTTTAACGAGGATTATTTCTCTATTCGCAATTTATATGTTCATGGGGTAATCCAACTCATCCTTAGGTAAATCTAAATTCTTAGCAAAGACATCGGATATAAAGGAACAAGTAGCACCCGAATCAAATAATACATGAAATTTAAATAAGTACACTCAGAAGGGGGGGTTGAATAAGTGTAGGCACAAACTATGTCCAATTTTTATTTCTTATCAAAAATTCTTGAAGTGTTTAATGCAGCAAGCTGGATTACTGATATGAATAGAATGCAGGTTGCTGGATAAATAACAGAATACTCAAGTATAGAATGCAATCACACAAACACTCAAATTTTTACGCGGTTCAACTACTACCCTCTAGAATAGTAGCCTAATCCACGTCCAATACCAACTAGTATTGGAGACTCACTTTTATTCAACTTTTCCAATTACAATACAAGTTCTATCAGATTCGAACACCTTTGTTCCTTGTGCACCTATGCACTCTTAAGCACCTATGTTTTCCTTCAACTTGACTGTAATACGTTATCAACCCAAATAGGATTACCCAATACAAAACAGATTTAGATATGATAATTAAAATACAATACTAGAGGTCTAATAATCAAGCAATATATTACTTACCAACTCAAGGCTCTAGTATGAAATGATATGCAAAAAGGATATTACCAGAATATATTCAAAACTGCAACTCTGTTCTTAATGCAATTAATATCTATCTCAGTGGAAAATAATCTACATGACTTGTGCTATTATTTTTTACGTATTATTTATTCAGATATAAATATGTTAAAGGACTCTGTTTATATAGACCATTTCTAGGATATTACCGTTGCACATGTTTGCTGTTGTGATATGCTGATTGAAACATCTTGCATAAATCTTATCGTTCAATATCAATCATGATCTACTTAGCTTGATTTCAAAACACAGAGATTCTATTTTCTGAGAAATCATGCCATCAACATTTAAGGCTTAATTGATTTCCATTTCATGGAAGAAAGGCTTGACGCAGATTACGTATAGTCCGAATTACAAAGTCGGAGTTTATTACCTTATATGCCCATAAACAATTGCTGGCATGTTTCCATATATCTTAACACGTATTACTCCGTTAGAGTTAATCAATTTGGTTGCTCAAAACGTGGCGAGATTATGGCACATGATTTCTGCTATAAGTATGCAACATATGGTAATTTATGCAATCAACTAGTTACCTTAATTAATTGCCTAGAATTAAGACCCTTGATTTATGACGCATAAATTGTGAAGCATAATCTATGATGTCATGTTTTGAGCTTACCATTCAATATCTTCTAACCTGTGTCCATATATCTTATTCGGACACCCAATTAGATCCCTTGATTTATGGGACAATATTATGAATCAAAACTTATGGTAATATAATTACCCCATTCCTTATTCTACCGTATATCACTATTTAACAAGATTTGATTCCTTACATGAGCAATTCTGGCCATGCATATTATGAGCTAGTTAATTAACATGTAACATCAAATATGAATGCAAGTATATATATGTAATGCATATGTCCTAGAGCCTTATTTTGGAAAGTAATAACTGCTAAAATCTTACATATATTCCTAAGACTCAATTTAGCTTTTCTTTCTTCAAAGGCATCTTGACTTTGAACCTTCTTCCTTGATGATCCTGAAATGATATATAGCAGAGTTAGTGAACTAATATGGTCATCATCAAAACATAGAGTGTGACATAAGTCAACAATACATAAGCATTAACTTTATTGATCGGAATGATACCTGACACCACATCACGAGACTGAACTGCATCCTGCACCGTCATGTTGAAAGTCCTGGCGGTCGATCGGTTGGTTGCGGTTGGTCCAGTGATAGTCAAGGCGTTTCCACTGCTATTTCCCTTGTTTCATCTTGATCCTGCCCCTCCAGATCCCTTTATAGGACAGTCTCTTGCCAAATGATCTTTTGAACCACAAGTGAAGTAGGCACCCTTCTTTGGGTTAGGAAAGTTAGGTGCTATGTGGCCCTCCTGACCACAATTGTAGCACACCCACTTTCCCTTCATACAAACTCCTAGATGAGCTTTCCCACAGGTCGGGCATGCTTCGATTCACTTCTTTTGACCTCCTTGCTGATTCCCCGATGATGAGTTGTCATTCCACCTCTTCTTCTGATTAAAATTACCACCTCCTGTGCCACTTCCACTAGCCTTGTTATTTCCTTCACTTTCACTCTTCTTCTTCTTCTGATCCTGATTGTACTTGGTCACCGCATCGCTTCCACCTTCAGCGAGGATGGCCTTTTCCAGTACTCCAGCAAAAGAGTTTAGCTGAAACATTGATGCTTTACTATAAACCCAAGGCTTCAGTCCTTGTTTAAATCTTCTTGTTTTTCTGTCATCTGTGTGTACTTGATACGAGGCAAACCTTTCCAACTCGTTGAATCTAGCCGCATAATCTAGTACAGTCATATTTCTTTGCTTCAACTCCAGAAATTAAACCTCCATTTGGTTCTGCGAGCTGGTCGGGAAATACATTTCGAAAAATATCTCTTTGAATCTTTCCCAAGTAATCACGCCTTCACCTCCACGAACCTTGTTTGCTTGCCACCAGTAACTGGCTTCAGACTTTAGCATAAACGTTGCGAAAGCGGTCTTTTAGTCTTCTCTAACTCTAGCAACATTGAAAACCTTTTCTATTTCCATAACCCACGTTTGAGCCTCAATCGAGTTCATGGAACCTTTAAACTTTGGCGGTCCCACCGCCTTGAAATCCGTAAACGTAGTATTTGGTGGAGCTTGAGGTTGATTATTCATTGCTCCAGCTAGTAAATTAACCAATTGCTGAACAGGATTAACATTGGCGTTATTGTTGTTATTAGTAGATCCTTCTTGAGTTGGTTAACGTTGTTGTCTTCTTCTTGGCGGCATATTTCTGTTAAAATATATGCTTATTAGATCTTTATTTATTTCTCTAAATAGTTAAGGCATTACTCAACAATTTAACATAATTATTTAACACATTATCTCAAACAACTTGATATATTTAATTAAATCAAAAGTTTTAACATCAAACATTAGCATCACTGCTATTTACATCAACTATCCTGAGATAAAGAATCCACGGGATTTAAATATTAAAATATTCCTTTGTTCATAACTACATCGGAATTTACATCTAAATACAAAATAAGTTTTTCACATAATTAAACAAATCCTATCACTACTGGTTAAGGTGCTGAATAGCCTTGCTATGCTTCTCTTCCATGATGTGAGAAATTGTCCTACAGTCCAACATGTATGATGGTAGCCCTTCAAACTGGATTGGTTACCTCAAAACTCGATCCTGGGCCTCATCCATTGCCTTATTAAGTGTAGAATACGTCTCCCCAAGCTTAGCCTTCTTTGCATGACCATCATCTTCTGCAAGATCAGCACGACGTGACTCTCTTACCCAGCCCTCCTCTGCTATGATCAGCCTTTCCGAGCTTTCCTTCAGTTCCTTCTTCAACTTCTCTATCTCCTCGGTCTTATCCTCGGTTTGACCCTTCTCATGGACCAAATTTCATTCTACATTTCCTAGTCGTGAGTGAAGATTCTCAATTTCCTCTCCTTACGCTTTCGAGAATCAATCAATAATCGCCTCGCCACAATCGAATTCTAGACATTGTCTCGTGAATCAGCATTCTTCGTCGTTATAATCGTCGTACATCTCAGCATCAATGGAGTGCGGTGGAAACTCCTCTTCTTCCTCTTCATCTTCCTCCTCAGGATCCTCCTCACGATCAGTCTCAGGTTCATGCTCCCGACCAACAACGGTGATCAATGGAGATGACTCTCTTTGTACCAACTGTTCCCTAATGACATAAATGTCTCAGGGCTCCTCCTCTGTCGGTATTGTAGGTACTCGGGGTTCCTCCTTCCCAGCTCGACTAGTTCCTCCAACGTCCGACATCCTGACAACATAATTTTAAGTTTTAGTTACTAAGTCGTACTAGTGAGCACATAATTTAAAACGTAAACACATAAAGTCTTTTATTATCTTCAATGAATTAAAGAAATTCATTTCTTAGAACTTGATAAGAGTTTTCCATCACTATGTTCTTTCTATAAGGCTACTACCTAAGGTTGTTCCCCCACCTAAGGTTCATAACCTACAGCTTTGATACCAACCTGTGACACTGTTGGGTAAATTCTAATTACGCACAACACGCAAGTATACGTGGTCAACAAGTAATAAAGTGAAAGTAGAGTATCATTCCCACGAGGAATTGTTTAATAAAAATCACCAAGTACTAACCCGTAACCAACTCAATCTTATTTAAACAAATGAATTTCAAATTATATAAATTAAACTACTATTAAATTCCACTAGTTAAATTAAGATTACGGATATTTAAGATCACAACTTCACTTATTGCTTCATTTAAGTTAACACACTTCTCATCAATTATTCTCTATCCCGGATTGTTAATCAAGAACACTAAAGCAGATAAAACCACCTCTCGATGCATAATACCCATACTCACTTAAATCCACAAATGATAGAATTAGGCAAGACACCCTAATTAACTAATCCACTATATCTCTATGTGAATTACAATTAAAAAGGATTTAAAGCACAAGTTCTCTATAAGATTATGTGCGATGTTAGGTATATCTCTATCCTAGACATAAATTATGTATTCCAACGCCATGCAGAAAACACAATCACATGTTGTTATGATTAGATCTAAATCTAAACTTCATCTCTCGAGTTCATATAGATTATCACGGTAATTGATGGTCAATCAATTAAACAATTAAGTCCAAATCACAATAGACAATCCTCATAATAGAACATAATAATTGATAGCGAAGCATATTAAAATAAACTACACAATAAGATCTATTGTAATCTCAAACAAAGAATTAGTTCATTGAATTAAAACTAAGAATCCACAATTGAATACACATTAAAAGTTAAAGATAAGAGTAGAGTAAAGAATAAATCTGTTATCAGCAAATCTCCATCTTCCTCAAGCTCTGCTCTTGATCTTCAATGGTGTCCAAGTTGTTTCAATCTCCCAATCCCATAAGAACTAGGGTTTTGATCTAATTTACTCTAATCTAATCTAATGAAAATCCTCTAAAACTAATCTATATCCCCTTCTTTTATGTCTCTCCTCCTGTATTTATAGTTCTAATGGATACCCTAGCAAGTTAGGCAACTAAGAATCCTATTCTAGCTCAAATTGAACATCAAATAACCATAATCAGTTGTCTTCCTGCCGCCTAGCGCGGTCAGCACTATCCCCAAGCCATTCTCAAAGGGCCCACACACAGAATGGCGTAAAATCGCCGCTTAAGCGCGCTTAGCGCCGTCCGCGCTCATGCTTTTTTCTCATTGCGACTCCTTTGGTAAAACATGCATAACCTTTGATCCGCTAGGAGTTACGGGGTCTGCCACCTATCAAATCGAAGATATCCACGAGATCTACAACTTTCATTCTTTAACAATTGACAGATTCGGATTGAAATAAAGTGGAAATCGAGCTTGAAGTAGATGTTGTGTAAATGGCAAGCATGACAACTCTTAGCTTTGATTTTCATTGATAAAAAGGCCATAACTCTCGCATCCAAACTCCGATTGGGACGATTCAAGATGTTTCGGAAATCTAAGAAGTAGATCTACAATAAAATCCAAGTTCCAAGCCAAGAACATGCATCCCACTTAGTGTTAAAAGCCCAGCAATCTTCCCTTCTTGCAATTGCTTGAATCTTTTTAGTCCGAATTGCTTTCCCTTGCTTCTTCATGCCAATGTCGTGTCATCGCCTACAAAATAACATAAAATATATGAAAAGTAACTAAGAAACATGAGATTAAGCAAATAATTCAAGTAATAGATACCGGATAAGTAGGTATAAAATCTACTTATCAAATACCCCCAAACTTAAACCTTTACTTGTCCTCAAGCAAAAACACAAAACAATAATGTCATGCAGTGCAACTAATCTACATTCCTACGAATCCAGCAGTAATGACATAAACAATTCTATTCAACCGGCTTTAGAGAAATCAAATAAATGCGATAGTACATCATATCAAAACCAATCAATAACTTCTCAATCACTCATCAAATCTTAGACTGTTATCACTAATATAGTGTGTGTGTGTGTGTGCTCCACAGCAATGTTAACTGATATAATATCAAATTTAACACATAACAAGTCTCTTCGAAGGCATCATACAGTGTAAACTCAAGAAATCCAAAAATAAGCTAAATCCAACTAAAATTAAATAATTACCAATATCGAGGGTCAACATGGGATACTTATGCTTCATTTTTCATCCCCGTTTTGCTCTTATTTCCCGTTTTATTCATATATTTTTTTTGTTGATGGATAGTGAGTGCGTTTTAAGCTCCATCTCACGCATGTGTGTTATGGGGAGTGCATTTTGTGCTTCTTCTCGACCCACCACAAGACTCAATTTATTCAACTCAATATCTTTCTCTTTTTTTTCTTTAAGCTTATATACCCTAAATATTCCCCCAAACTTAGGTTCTTGTCTAACTTTAGCCATCCCTAATTATTCTTGTCATTCTTTCATTCAAACTAGCATTATCCTTTAGAGTCCGATTATGTATCAATTTAAACTCAATCAATCAACAAGTTGTTCTTACTGTGCTATCCTTATTATACCAGTTTCAAACAGAAAAAGACTCAATTCATAACAAGAAATCACATCAAAGCTCTAATAGTCAGTATTATACTTGTCTACCCAATTCCAATCTCATCATTGACCAAAATAAACTTAAACTATCAAACAGCTGGACTCATGCAAGATGAACATAGTAACTAACTATTTCTTTTTCTTTTTCTTTTTTAAAGAAAGTGAATGCAAAAACTAAATGTAACTATATGAACTACAATGTAACTAACTATATGCAATACGACACTAAAATTCCCCCAAACTTAAAACAGACATTGTCCTCAATGGCTAAGATAGGAAAAATTAAAAGAGAGGACTTCCCTGAAAATAAAGCATTTTCCTTGTCTGCTAAGTCTGAAGAATAGGCCAAACACATTGGAATAGATCGGGAACCACACTTGAGTTGGACTTGACTAACCTGTGAATATGATAGAAGCAAGCTTGTTAGATCCTAAGACATTCAAATTTATTAACTAATAATATAAAACCTAATAAAAACTATAAATAAAAATTAAACTTGGGTTGCCTCCCAATAAGCGCTTGATTTATAGTCCTTCAGCCAGACTTTTTCTTGTCAACGCTATCCAATTCCTCTTCGAAAGTTGAGGAATCCTCCATCCATCGAAAATAATATAGCTTTTGGTAGGTTCCCATTTGTGATGGCCAATGCATCAAAGTCACCTAGCATGCTTTGTTTAAATATGTGCCCAATTGAGAATGTTGAATAACTAGGTGCTTGTCCGTACGTTGAGTCTATGATTAGATTGGGGCTTTGAGGCTTGGCAAGCACAACGGGCTCTTCGTCTTCTATCTTCTCCTCCTCATCCCACCATGGCTTTACATTTGTACTACCTCTCATGTCATAAAGAGCCTTACCGACGACATGACTACCAAGCGGGCACGGTTTTGCAAATCTAAGTGGACCCTTGATCTTTTGTGAGGAAGGAACTTGGGGCACTAATAACATCGGCTCATCCTCGTTGGTACTCATAGTTAGTTCTTCACCGACCTTATTTTCATTATCCCCACTTGTCTCCTCTTTTTTAACATCTCGTGTCTCATCCAGTTGTAGATTTGGCTCGGGCACTTCATCAATCTCGGAATCCTCGTCATTACACCAATTATTTTGAGGAAATTTGTTCAAGGCTTTGAACATTTGATCCATGTGGTTCTGTAGATTTTGCCTTGATATCTCTTGATTCTGAATTAACCGCTCTTGATTAATCCTCCTCTCCTCATTTGATGCTATGAACTTGGACAACAATTCCTCCAACCTTGACTTTTCTTCTTTTAATGGAGGTTGATACGAGAATTTCGGCGTGTATGTTGGATTTGGAGTGGAGTATTGGTCTTGATAGTTGTAGCTCCATGAAGAATCCAAGTGATACCCCCAAACTTGATGATAATTAGCATATGTATAATCATTGAGGTATTCACCACCATGTTGTCCCGGCCCAAAACTAACGGTGCATCGATGACTTGGATGATTACTAGCACAATAATTGCAAGTAACTGCTATCCTTCGATTACATTGGGCTGCGACAACGTCCAACTTCCTCGAAAGTTCTTCAATCTGTGCTGATATTACAGAAAATGCATTAAGTCTATCAATCCTCGTTTCCCTTGGTTGAGTCATGTTCGTGTATGGCCATTGATACGCAAAGTCATCCATGGTACCTGAGAAGAGAGTAATATAGGAAGAGAATTAAAAATAAAAATAAAAATGTTTAAATTAAAACTAATTTGATTGAAATTAATATTGGTAAAAAATATTAAACTAATTCCCCGGCAACGGCGCCAAAAACTTGTTGGATAAAATCTAATTACGCACAACACGCAAGTATATGTGGTCAACAAGTAACAAAGTAAAAGTAGAGTATCGTTCCCACGAGGAATTGTTTAATAAAAATCACCAAGTACTAACCCGTAACCAACTCAATCTTATTTAAACGAATGAATTTCAAATTATATAAATTAAACTACTATTAAATTCCACTAGTTAAATTAAGATTACGGAGATTTAAGATCACAACTTCACTTATTGCTTCATTTAAGTTAACACACTTCTCATCAATTATTCTTTATCCCGGATTGTTAATCAAGAACACTAAAGCAGATAAAACCACCTTTCGATGCATAATACCCATACTCACTTAAATCCACAAATGATAGAATTAAGTAAGACACCCTAATTAACTAATCCACTATATCTCTATGTGAATTACAATTAAAAATGATTTAAAGCACAAGTTCTCTATAAGATTACATGCGATGTTAGGTATATCTCTATCCTAGACATAAATTATGTATTCCAACGCCATGCAGAAAACACAATCACATGCTGTTATGATTAGATCTAAATCTAAACTTCATCTCTCGAGTTCATATAGATTATCACGGTAATTGATGGCCAATCAATTAAACAATTAAGTCCAAATCACAATAGATAATCCTCATAATAGAACATAATAATTGATAGCGAAGCATATTAAAATAAACTACACAATAAGATCTATTGTAATCTCAAACAAAGAATTAGTTCATTGAATTAAAACTAAGAATCTACAATTTAAAAGTTAAAGATAAGAATAGAGTAAAGAATAAATCTGTTGTCAGCAAATCTCTATCTTCCTCAAGCTCTGCTCTTGATCTTCAATGGTGTCCAAGTTGCTTCAATCTCCCAATCCCATAAGAACTAGGGTTTTGATCTAATTTACTCTAATCTAATCTAATGGAAATCCTCTAAAACTAATCTATATCCCCATCTTTTATGTCTCTCCTCATGTATTTATAGTTCTAATGGATACCCTAGCAAGTTAGGCAACTAAAAATCATATTCTAGCTCAAATTGGACATCAAATAACCATAATCAGCTGTCTTCCTGCCGCCTAGCGTGGTCAGCGCTGTCCCCAAGCCATTCTGGGCGTGGACCGCGCTGCAATGGCAGAAAATCTGGCCGCCTAGCGCGCCCCTAGCGCAGTCCGCGCTGCCCTATTTTTCTGTTGCGACGTCCTTTGGTAAAACATGCATAACCTTTGATCCTCTAGGAGTTATGGGGCCTGCCACCTATCAAATCGAAGATATCGACGAGATCTACAACTTTCATTCTTTAACAATTGACAGATTCGGACTGGAACAAGGAGGAAATCGAGTTTGAAGTAGATGCTGTGTAAATGGCAAGCATGACAACTCTTAGCTTTGATCTTCGTTGATAAAAAGGCCATAACTCTCGCATCCGAACTCCGATTGGGACGATTCAAGATGTTCCAGAAATCTAAGAAGTAGATCTACAATAAAATCCAAGTTCCAAGCCAAGAACATACATCCCACTTGGTGTTAAAAGCCCAGCAATCTTCCCTTTTTGTAATTTCTTGAATCATTTTAGTCCGAATTGCTTTCCGTTGCTTCTTCATGCCAATGTCGTGTCATCACCTACAAAATAACATAAAATGTATAAAAAGTAACTAAGAAACATGAGATTAAGAAAATAATTCAAGTAATAGATACCGAATAAGTAGGTATAAAACCTACTTATCAAACACCCCCAAATCCGGGTACTTAAATTCCAATGGATTTGGTGTTCATTGTACAAATATCATTTAATTATCTACCCATAATAAATGAAAACCATGCAATAGATAGAAATAAATCCTCCCCTTATGGGGTTACAACATCTGAATAATAAATAAAATCCCAGGTCAAACTAACCTTAAACATCTGTGCGGAACATAAACAAATAAGCCTTAAACAACATCAAGTCTTTACAATAACATTCTAAAAATTAAATAACAAGTCTTCATCACTTATTAGCTTTGCCCTTGACTTTGCTAGTAAAAGGCTCATCATACTTTTCGTTCTTAACTGCAATGTTATTATTACGCAAGAGTGAGCATTCATGCCCACAAGTATAAAATGAAATAACAATATATAATAACATGCGAGTGAATCAAAGACTTCTGAAATAAAAGCTCGACTTTTGAATCAAAAATGAATAACAAGAATTCAAAAGATTTCTGAGGGTCATAAGACCTTGAACTATGTCCTAGGTTATCAAGGGTTATACTTGAAACCTTTAACAGTCATACGACTATGGACTCTTCTACTCGTAATTAGGGGGATCAGCCCTTAGTACCATACTGTGCATAATATCTTAATGCTAACGCATAAGTAATCCCTATACAGGGTTGTCCATCTCAGTTTGACATTAGAGTCTGCATCAAAGGAAGTTTGGTTTGGATAAATCAATAAGGGTTCTGAAATTTAGAACATTCATCAACTATGGACTAGTTGAATCAAATGAGGGTTCACTAGCCTAACAAGGTTCAACAATAAATGGTAATTAAATTGAATAATAATCTCAAGAGGTATACAATAGGATAATTATTGTATAACAAAATTATACTTTGAAAAGATAATTAATCTTTAATATAACAATTGAACTTGATTAATAATAATGAGAATAACTTGAATAATGATAACGAGTAGGGTTAGAAAACTTGCCTCGTGCGTAGACTACACGTTAAATAAACATGTTCCTTGAATTTAATCCTACATATCATTTCCATTCACAACTCTAGTTAATTATAATGTAATTAGTCATCATAAGTTCATTCTCTTTGTCTAACTTGATTATGACCATACTTAGTCAAATTACTACATTCATTGTCACATAATTTACACTCCACGAATAACAAGCTAATTATGTATTCAATAATTCAATCCACATGCAATTATATTATTTACATGTTAAGTATCTATTTTAACATCTCATTATACTTCTAACATATTTCTATGTTCATTAAATTAGGTTAACATCACATTTCAAATACTTGAACACTTTAAAAATTTTGCTTCGAACATTACGAGGGTGGCATGCTGTATTTCACTTTTATATACTGTTCTTATCATGGCATGACTTTTTGACATATTTATTTGTGTGTGGCGCTTGGTCGTCAGTCTTTATTGCTGCGATGCGAGTCACAAGGCACGAGTCGGCGTCATGGCATGAGACTCGCTTTTAGTTCTGCAATTCGCGAAAATTGCAGAACACGGCCAAAAAAACTCCAATTAAATTATTACTACACGAATTTAATCATACCCACATGTTAGAATTCGTATATAATCATTACTCAACATTTATAGAGTGATTTTAACCAAGTAAAACACATAATTACAGAATTAAAAAATGCAACTTTCACTGTTCTTGGTGTTCTTGAAGGTTTTGAAACAAAACATAAAATTTTAACACTATGGATTCGTTATAACACCAAATTCAGCCATTCAAGTTTCGGTTCCTTTGTTTTAACATGCATAATTATATACGAGTGGAATTTTTTTACAAAACAATTTATGTTTGACATATTAAAAACACGTATAAGGGCCATATGGCCATATTCCTATACTCCGTAATTTTGAAGCAATAATATACGTTATAAGATTATGAAACTGATGATATGATTTATATAATATATAATCAAATACGATATGATACATCTTAATTTATACCCAACCCATAATCATATTATTTTCCCATTTACAGAGACTTTACAAAATTTTGAAAGCCATATTTATGAAAACTCAAACGACGTAATTAACAATTGGGTTGGAGAAATTACCCAGAGCGTAGAGTGAGTAAAGATAACAAATCCCTTTTTTAGATACTACTTCAATCACAGAGTTTTCTCCCACAGTTCCTCTGAATTCTCTCTAACTTTCCTGACTCTCAATTTGAACACTTAATAGCAAAGTACGTAAAACAAAGCAACTGAGTCTTTATCTTGCAGAAGAGTTGAGGTCGATTTACTCCATACGTGGTTTAACTGTCCCCAACTCCTCTTAAGGCCTCATTTGGCTAGCCTTAAAGGCTTATATCTAGTTAATTTAATTAAACCTTTATAATATAGTTTAAATAATGTTACACTCCTTTATAACAATAATCCAATATCTTATTTAATTTAATTTAAATAAAATATAATAATTTCTCATTAATTCACATAGTCAAATAATTAAATTCTTATTTATTAATAATGTCAAATTATTACATCTCTAATTAATTATTAAATTAATTAAAATAACATTAGGCTTATTAAATATTTCTTTTAATTCAATAAGCTCACATAATTACATACTTGAATAATAAAATTCTCCACATTAATTTAATAAATATAACACATATAATTAAATTAATCTATCACAATTGCATCAATTAATTATTTAATCTAATAATTAAATCATCAAAAATATTTATTTAATTCAATAAATATTAAAATTAAATTACAAAAATCTCATTCGTCACAATGAGGGTCTTAGCTTCCCATAAATATTTATTATCATTTTTAAGGGTTATCTTTGGCAATTAATTTCTCACATTACTCCATAGATTTTAACTTTCAAATACTTAATTTTAGTTTACTCATGGAATAGAACACATTGATATATGAATTCATTTCAAATGATTAATGAAACTCTTCAAATTTTGCTCAAATTCTAACAGAGTTCTCTCTTATTCTTTTCGGTTAATTTATTATATTTTGTCCATGTGTAGAACAAAGAAAGTTAAAAAAAAATTGAAATAAAGCCATGTCAAATAGTCTAATATAATTTATTTATTTTTGCCAAATATTTAATAAAAATGCCACCTCATAATTTTTTAACAGTCAAATGCAGTAGACAATGAAAATTGTTAAATTTCAATTGTTTCTAGTATCATTTACCTTTTTCTCACCTGCAACTGGAATATCATTTATTTTCCTCTTTCGAGGCATATTTTGGATAGTGGTGGTTCCCTATAAAATCAAAGCTTTCTTATGGTGCGTTTTCCTTGAAAGATTTGATACGAACAAATTAGGCGAAAGTTTTTACAAGTGTTTAAACACCTCTAAAATCAAAGCTTTGTTATGGTGTGTTGTCCTTGAAGGACTTTAATGTGCATGCAGTGTTGGGAATTTTGTGATCTATTTTGCTTTACTATAGTCTATATGCGACGAGGCCGTGCAATGCCTTGTTTGCTTTTGTGTTCTTTTTTCCCTGACACCTGGTTTGATGTTCTGCATATCAAATTTAGGCAATTTGGTAGGAAAGGGGCTGCTGTTAAATTTGTCAATGTTCCATATTTGCTATTCTATGCAACGCATCTCTTTCCACCTATTTTGCTCGGAATAGGATTTATTTTTTGGCTTTCTTATTCTTTTCTTTAATTATTTATGTAGATATAAGAAGAACTGAAGAAATACCGCCAGAAAGAAGAGAGAATACAACTAAAGAGGCAAGAAGTCCTATGAAATAAAAAATTCCTAGAGAAGGAAAAGCAATACGGTCATTAGGCTTTGTCCAAGCTCTCCAAAAAGTAACTAAACACAGCATAATTCTAAAAGATCTTCCCTTCATGTCATCTTTCACAGAAAACCATCTTCATCAACAACTCAATAAATAAAAAATTGATGTACTTCTGGCCAAAGGATCAAAGTGTTATCTAGACTTTGCTTACACAACTTCGGGAATATCAATGTAAAGATGGCAAATGCACTGCATCTTGATCATACAGGCTTCGGAAAAAATGCTGTCGGTCTAAATTTGATACATAGCATACAAATATATGTAGTTTACATACAGTGCCCAGATAATGCATCTTGCCAACAAACTATTTTTCTTATTTCTCTTTTTCAGACCAACAGACAGATCTTATTAAATACCATATGACTAATACATTACTGCTGCCAACCATATTGTTGTTGATTACGGTTCCCGCCTATAATGTTCGAACCACGACCAGCACCACCTGAACCCCCATAGGGACCTCCTTGAGGATAATTTGGACCACCAACCCCATAGCCACTGCTCCCACCTCCTCTGGGATTACCAGTGCTAGGCATGCCACTTGAACCATAAGGTGGGGCCCGTCCTTAGGGTGGATATGGCCCCCCACTACCATAGCCTCCACCAGCACGATTTGGATGGTTGTATCCCCCAGAAGGGTTTCCACTCTGGGGATATCTGCTCGGACGTGCTGCAGAAGGTCCTCCACGAGGCTTCCCATAATGGTGACCAGGTCCCCCTGCAACTACTTGGGGTTGAGAACTGTTATGCATGGGAGGATTTGGACCTGGGCGCATCTGAGCATGTCCTTGCCCAGACTGCTGTACTGGTGGAAGTCGAGCATGCTGCTGTTGATGCTGTAATTTCTGACGTTTTGCTGTTTCTTCATGCTGTCGTTGCTGTTGCCTCTTTTTCTTGGTCTGGAACTCATGTGAAGATTCGTATTTCGGCAAACTGAGCCAGGGACAGAATTGCAAAGGAGAAAGGGAAGAAGAAAGAGTATGAACAGAAAGAATACTAGATACAGGTGGGGAGAGGGGAAGTAAGAATTGAACATGCAACAAATGCTAGAAGGAAAAATAAACTGGAACAACTACAAAAAATAAAAAGCAAGGTTTATGGAGTCAAACCTCTTGGGATCGCAAGGTAATGGGTCAGCCCAGAAATATTCAGCATCAAGTGCATCCTTGGTTGATATTCTCTTCATAATCAAGGTAGCAGGAAAAAAGATTTTTCAGTTGCCATAAAAGGATGAAACACCTTGTGGGATACATCAGTATAATATACCCAGACACATAATTATCTATACATATGCATGTCTGTACCAATGGATATGTGCATGTAATATATTCTCTAGTAATTTTTATATTCATGAAGTACAAAATTAAACTAACCATAACTAGCAGACTCGTGAGATGTATCATATGGCATTTCAACAAATCAGGATATTATAATGATAGATAAAAGGAGTTCCACAAACCAACCCTATCCCCTCACTCCTATCTGAAAGTAGTATGACACAAAGTTCAATCACGTTTTTTGATAAAAGCGTATCTTTATAACAATCTTATTCATTTATTAATAAAAATATTAATTTATTAAAGTCTTTAATTATCTACGTGATGTTGTTTTATAATATGTGATAAACCCATAGTTTTAAGCGAATTTTAGAATAATGATGATAATCATTCTAATGAGATCTAAATTCTTAGAAAAGCTTAAAACTAAAATAGTTCCCAATCATTAGATTACTAAATTGGGGATTAGTGAATCCGGATAGATTGAGTACATATACGTTCTTTTGCTTCATTGGATGAGGATGATTGATCTCACGATCATTTGTGTGGAGACACTAAAAGCAAGTATGTAGGTCTTATTAGAGAATAAGTTCACCGACGCACCGTGGCTCCATTAAGGAATCACCTAATGGAGTTTTACTTGTCTTCATCGATAGAATTCCTCATAGAGATAGTAGTCAAGTGATCCTTGACTTGAGATCATCATAATATCTTTGTATATGATAAGTTATACTTTGACTTATTCCTTAAGACTCTTGGGTATATGAAAGGGTATATCTTGGGTATAATAAGTTGTATACGGAGATAATGTATGATCAATAAAAATCTACCACTTATTAAAAGAAGAGAATGTCATATGTGATTCGATAAATGACAACCCAATAGTCCTCGGCAAATGCAGAATGAAATTAGAAAGGAGTTTCTAATTTGCATTATTTGGAGTTGTGCATTTAAGGATCGAAATACATATAATTAAATAAAATAAGACTTGACAAGAATTCCATGCCTTATATTTAATTGGGACATTGTATGGTGGAAGGATTGAATTATCGTTAACTATTTACTCAAAGGTTCTTTAATGATTAATGTTGAAATCTATATTATCCTGGAAAGTCGTTGATCGCTAGTGGGAGAACATCCCTATTGTAGAATAAATATTATTTATTTAAATAAATTAATTATTTAATTTATTTATTTAAATAAGATTAAAATTGTTCTAATTGATTTATTCATAACCTAGGTTTAATATGGAGAACCTAAAGGGTCACACCATAAAAAAGAAGAATAATTATTTAAGAAGTTAATGGCATAATGGTAATAATATATTAAGTATATTTAATTTAATCTATGGTGATAGAATAAATTAAATAGCTTAATATTATTATTTAATATTTTAGAAATATTAAATATAAATTAATAAGAGGAGTCTTATTAATATTATTACAATTATTATTATTTTAATTTCTAAAGAGTTTAGGAATTAATTTAATATAAATACTCTCTTTTATTCCTAATAGGATTAGGAGGAAAATTAATTAAAGGAGTTTAATTAATTATCCCTAATAAGATTAGGGGCCCATTTAATTAAAAGGGTTTAATTAAATAATACCTTATTTTAATAGGGTTACTTAATATCTTTATAAGAGGAGTCTTATATCAGATATTAAAAATACGTGATAATTCCAATTTGTTGGAGAGTACGTTCTTTTCTATAGAGATAGAAAACTAGGGTTTGAGCCAAATACCCATCTTCTTAAATCCTTCTTCTTCCTCGGTGGATCACCTCAGAGGCCAAACACTTGGGTGGCTAACGTTGATCGAAAGGAAGGAACCAAACCCGGTGGATTCAAGTTGAACGCGAAAAGGATTGGAGGTGAACTTGTACCTGAGGAAGCTCGGATCATCAAGGGTATGTTTTTTATTCATCTTTTTCGTTTAATTAATAATTATGCATAAAGGGTGATCTGGGTATATGGTTTGTAAAATTTTTAAACTCTGATTTTTACACGTTTCCGAAATTTTTATGCAATTTGATTGCGTTCTTGAATATTACAAACCTAACAGTGGTATCAGAGCCAAACCTTTATGCAAATTATTAATTATTTTATTTGATATATATATATTGATATGTGTTTATAACAATTTAATTGGGCATAATTTTATTGTATAAAATTTATTTAAAAAAAAAATAAATCGCGAATTCGCTGCGCCTGATATGTTAATCATGTGGTAAAAGGAAATCAAGGAATGCACGAATTTCGTGGCAAATGAATTATGTTACAGGAGCATGTTAATCCTACTGATTTGGTTTGCCCAGATTCCGTGTATTATATATATAGTACATATCCGGTAATGCACGGTTTTAAAAAGGGAAATTACGTGAAAACTATCATGCAAGGGAGAATTTGCTTTATAATATATATATGGTATATATTATATAAATTGGCGTGAATCTTTACCCAAGGGATTCGGCAGGAACCAGCAGGAGGACTTCCAAGAAAAGATCGCATGCACGGACGGCTTATATATATATATATATATATATATATATATATATTTATATTTTAATAATTTTATTATTAAAATAAAATTTATTTTAATTTTAAAATAAAGGTTTATTTTAATATTAAAATAAAAGGTTTATTTTAATTTTAAAATTAAATTTCATGCTAACTAATTAGAGTTGAAATTGGATTCCATGATAACTAATTGGAGTTGAAATTGGATTTCATTTTTCCTAAAATAAAGGAGTTCATTTATGAATAGGGAAGTAAATCCATCTTTCCTTAAATAAAGGAGTTTATTTAGATATGAAATAAGATTTCATATTATTCAAAATAAAGAAGTTTATTTTTGAATAGGAAAGAGAATCCGTGTTTTCCTTTAATAAAAGATTTTTTATATATGGAATTGGATTCCATAATTAATTAAACTAAAGGAGTTTATTTTGATTAAAATAAAATAGTTTATTTTATTCAAAATTGGATAAATTAAAATAAAATAGATTTTGATTTAAATTTGGATTAAAATAAAGGAGTTTATTTTATTCAAAATAGATTTTATACTAACTAAATTTGCCCATTAAATGATATCAATATATATATTAAATGTTTATTATTCATAGGATGAATATTATTTATTGATGCATATGATGATGTGTATGATAATAAATGGGATTGATTATGGATTATCGACCAATGTGATTGGATTTTATTTTAGTTGGATGCATGAATGTATGGGTTTTATTAAATGGGGTCTGCGTACCTCTCGCCTTCTCTAATTTTTTTCTTAATGTAAATTCTATCTCCTCCTATGTACTTCCCTCGATCACGATCAAGGTTTCTATTTATTTTAAATAGTTTTGTAATATGAATAGTTAGAATTAATTTTGAAAAATTGGAGATCAAGAGCAAGGAGCGCTTGAAGACCCGCTTGTAATGGAGCCCCAAGTTTAAATGTAATAGTTATATTTAAATATTATTTCTTGCAACCCTAGGGTTTGACCTTTTTGGTTCGCTTGGTGGCTCTAGTGAACCAAACTAGAATAAAAGTCCATAATCAATCCGAAAGTAGAATATAGTATTCTATATGTGCATGCTTATACTATATATATTATATATTATGCAAACATGCTTCGCATGTTAATTAATATGACGCGATTTTATATATATATATAAATGCATGCCGCTAAACAAGATGAGACAATTTAATAACAAACCCCTCAATTTTTATATTAAGTCCTAAGCGTTCAAAGATATTTGGAATATCGAACGTCGCCTTCTAGCATGATAAAATTAATAGAGTATTAAATATTTAATATGAGTTTGTTGTGTCACCACAAGGCAAGTATTAAGTATTTAAGATGTTAATTTATCACATTTGATGCTTATAAAGAAAATTGAACAATATTATTTTGTTGTGTTACCACAAGGATGATATTTTTCTTTTTTGAATATATGGAGTGCTAGGTCGGACATAACTTGGATAATTTTGATTCGGATGTGCCACCACTTGATCAAAATAATCTAAGAGGAAAAATAAAAGGAGTTGCATAGTTGATGTAATTGACAAAAGTTGTCTACCTATTTATTTATATATAGTTTGTTGTGTCACCACAAGGCTATATACATTTGAAATGAGATCTTTATTCTCATTAGCAGATCTTTAATTAGATTTTGCCGAACTATATATATTGAGGGTAATATAGTTTGAAGAAATTAGTGGGAGATACCAATTTAAAACAAGACCTAATTTATTTTGGTAATTAATAAAAGAATGTATGTTAAAATGTTGTTAATTAAAAATTCATTTACGAATTTTACAATGTCTAAATTTACTATCATCATCAAGCATATTAAATGCTAAATTAACTGCCATCAAATTAAACGGATTGATTAAGGAATTTGAGAATAGTTCTCATATAGTAAAAAGCTATCTTATGTCCTTAATACGCCTATCCTCCTGCATGATGGTTGCGAATAATGCCTCTGAGGAAGACATTGCTACTTTTAGAAAGTGGCAAGATGATGCACAATTGGCTCAATGCATCATGCTCGCATCTATGAGTAACGAGCTTCAATACGGCATGAAACTATGGATGCTTTCTACTATATTCCCGCACATCAAGTAGTTGATGGTGAGGAAAGTGGGGACCGATAGATATCGAGATATCTAAGGAGCTCTTCCGATCTAGAATAACCGATGACACTACTGATGATGATAAAAGTCCTTAACATTATCAATTTAATTGATCAATTAGGACAACTGGTTTTGTCATGGATGGAGAGTTGAGCCAAGATTTGATCTTGCACTCACTCCCTACTCCTTTCACAATTGTTGTGAATTTTTCATATGAATAAGCTAGATATCGCCTTTGGCGATTTGCTTAACATGTTGAAAAATGATGAGAGTCACTTTCAACCAAGAAAGACCATGTCTTCTTGGTAGAGGCCAAAGGATCTTCCGAAAGAAGAACGATTCAAAGAAGGTAAATAGAAAGGCATAAACAAAGGATAATAAGAACAAAAGCGATACGGATAGCAAAGGAGCTTGCTTCCACCGCAATAAGCTCGACACGGAAAGAAAGCTGCAAGAAGCATCTTGCGAGGCTAACCAAAGAAGCTTAGTGAAGTTTCTATTTACAATACAATTTTTGTTCATGATTGAAATAAATTTTTCTTTTCGATCGAGGTTCTACTTGGGTATTGGATACCGACTTTGGTTATCATAAATATAGATTTATGAAGGGACCAAATGTAGTAGAAAACTAAACAAATATAAGTAATCCTATGTGTGGGAAATGAAGCAAAGGTTGCAACATTAGCCACGAAACTTATAGTTTAAGACTCGCTTACGGCAAATCTATTAAGTCAATAAGTTGTTATTGTATTCCAGCTTCTCGTTGAAAACATTATTTCCATTTTATTATTGACAATGAAATCTTTGGTATTATAATTAAGAACAATTGTTGTTCTATTTTTAATAATAATGTTTTGTATAGAACTGGAATATTACTTAATGGATTTTGTATACTTGATTTACGTGAAAATAATTTTGTAAATTGAACAAACTAGTATAAGAAAAGGAGATGATCATTCAAAGAGTTGAATGTGTGTATTTGTTAAAATACAAGTGTGAATTATTTGAAAGGTTCAAAGAATTCAGAAGTGAAACAAATTGACAAAGTATTAAGATTCTTTGATTAGATCAAGGAATAAATACTTGTGCAATAAGTTTCTTGATCATCTCAAATGGTTTTCTCATAATGGACGCCTCCTGATATGTAATAAATGATTTATGTATCTGAAAGGAAAAATCGTACCTTGTTGGACATGGTGCGGTCCATAATGATTTTACCGACATTCCAGTATCCCTCTAGGATCATTTCCTAGAAATGGCTGCATATCTACGAAAAAAGGTAACCTCAAAATTATTTACCAAGACTCCATAAAAGTTATAGATGGGGAGGATTCCTAATCTTAAGTATGTTAAGATAAGGGGTTGTCCAACTTATGTGAAAAGGTTTCAAAGGATAAGCTTGGGACAAAATTTGACAAGTCTGATTTGTGGGACATCCTAAATTAAGTTTAGGGTATATGTTCTATAATCCTACTTAGCAAAAGGTGTTTGTTATGAAACACGCTTTCTAAGATAAAAAAGTGTTTATCATTGAAGGGGCTAGTGGGAGGATAATAGATCTTGAAGAGTTCAAGAACCACAAAATACTATAAGTCAAATAAGAGGAACACGTAGATGAATTTATTATACCACAAATGAAGCGTAAATCGGAATAGTACCAAAGATACCTAGGAGGTATGGATTCATCATGGATGATGATGATGAGGTACACATCATAGAAGATGATGATCCGAGTTACATTCGATGAGGTAAGACTTCTAGTGTGTACAAAAGGGTCGATTGGGGAGCGTCGTGAAATTTCTAGTATTATATGTTGATATACTACGGATGAGGAATAACATACCAATGCTACAATCAGTAAAGATAAAGTTGTCTAAACATTCCTCCATGAATAATTTGGAAGAGTATCTTAATTGGGGATATAAATCTATATAGATCATAGATTTAAGAGGATGCTCGACTTAACCCAAGGAACGTATATTCATTTGATGCTAAAGTCGTTTAGCATGGCAAACTCAAGAGATGTCTCATGTCGATGAGCTATGGAGTGAATCTCTTAATAGTCCCCACAGACTCTCGAAAAGAGAGGTCGCATGAGTGACAATCATGTATGCAATGAAATGTATGAGACCCGATGTTGATCACCATATTATGGAGAAGTTCACTATGAGTCGTTGAAAACATCTTAAAGTGCTTAACCCAAGACTAAGGATGTGATCATATTCATGGTGGGTCTAAATTAAAACTAGAGGGCTTAACAGACTCAAGTTTTTCAGACGGAACTAAGATGACGTAAAAATCCACTTTAAGGTAAAGCGTTATCTTGAACAATTGGTGCGATGAATTAAAAATGTTCCAAACAAAGAAAAGAGTTCTTTGGTTTAGTGATAAAGACAAAGTATATAGCTATAAATGAAGCTGCAAGTTGATTGTTTGGATTGAAAGTTCATTATAGAACTAGGAATAGTTCCTAAGTCTCATCTTGGATCTAAACATGTGTTGTGGCACTTTCATTTGATTATTAGAATCATTGAAAGATGGGAAATCACTATAGAGATAGTGGACTCTCAAGAACAACATTACATATCCATTAACTAAAGCTTATCCAACAGCAGGATAATCGTCACTTGGAGAAGAAGAGTATGAGATACCATGACGATTGGCTTTAGTGCAAATGGGAGATTGAAAGTAGTATGCACACAAGCCAATCATGTTTGATGATAAAGCATATACTTTGTAACAATCTTATTCATTTATTAATAAAAAGTATTAATTTGTTAAAGGCTTTTAGTTATCTACATGATGCTATTTTATAATATGTGATAAACCCATAGTTTTAAGCAATGCTTTTAGAATAATGATGATAATCATTCTAATGAGATCTAAATTCTTAGAAAGCTTAAAACTAAAATAGTTCCCAATCATTGGATTACTAAATTGGGGATTAGTGAATCCGGATAGATTGGTACATACGTTGCTTGCTCATTGGATGAGGATGATTGATCTCATGATCATTTGTGTGGAGACACTAAAGCAAGTATGTAGGTGCTTATTAGAGAATAAGTTCATTTGAACGTTAACTCCTAAGAGGAATACCTAATGGAGTTTTACTTGCTGTCGATAGGAATTCCTATAGTGATAGTAATCTAAGTGATCCTTGGACTTGAGATCATCATAGTATCTCGTGTGTATGATAAGTTATACTTTGACTTATTCCTTAAGACCCTTAGGGTATAT
Organism: Panax quinquefolius; assembly: GCA_020205615.1. NCBI lineage: Eukaryota > Viridiplantae > Streptophyta > Magnoliopsida > Apiales > Araliaceae > Panax > Panax quinquefolius. Next base: position 163,963 of record JAINUW010000664.1, on the reverse strand, counting down.
GAAAGGGTATGCTTGGGTATAATAAGTTATATATGGAGATAATGTATGATCAATAAAGAATCTACCACTTCTATTAAAATAAGAGAAATGTCCTATGTGATTCAATAAATGACAACCCAAAGAGTCCTTGGCAAGGCGGCGAATGAAATTAGAAAGGTGTTTCTAATTTGCATTATTTTGAGTTGTGCATTTAAGGATCGAAATACATATAATTAAATAAAATAAGACTTGACGGTAATTCCATGCCTTATATTTAATTGGGACATTGTATGGTGGAAGGATTGAATTGTCACGGTAACTATTTACTCAAAGGTTCTTTAATGATTAATGTTGAAATCTATATTATCCGGAAAGTCGTTGATCACTAGGGAGGCTTATCCCTATTGTAGAATAAATATTATTTATTTAAATAAATTAATTGTTTAATTTATTTATTTATTTATTCATAACCGGTTTAATATGGAGAACCTAAAGGGTCACACCATAAAAGGAAGAATAATTATTTAAGAAGTTAATGACATAATCGTAATAATATGTTAAGTATATTTAATTTAATCTATGGTGATAGAATAAATTAAATAGCTTAATATTTATTATTTAATATTTTAGAAATATTAAATATAAATTAATAAGAGGAGTCTTATTAATATTATTACAATTATTATTATTTTAATTTCTAAAAGAGTTTAGGAATTAATTTAATATAAGTACTCTCATTTATTCCTAATAGGATTAGGAGAAAATTAATTAAATGAGTTTAATTAATTATCCCTAATAAGATTAGGGAGCCCATTTAATTAAAAGGGTTTAATTAAATAATACCTTATTTTAATAGGGTTACTTGATATCTTTATAAGAGAGTCTTATATCGGATATTAAAAATACGTGATAATTCCAATTTGTTGGAGAGTACGTTCTTTTCTATGAGATGAAAACTGGGGTTTGAAATTAAATACCCATCTTCTTAAATCCTTCTTCTTCCTTGGTGGATCACCTCTGAGGCGCCAAACACTTGGGTGGCTAACGTTGATCAAAGGAAGGAACCAAACCCGGTGGATTCAAGTTGAGCGAAAAGGATTGGAGGTGAACTTTATACGTGAGGGGAAGCTTCTGATCATCGGGTATATTTTTTCATTCATCTTTTTCGTTTAATTAATAATTATGCATAAAGGGTGATCCGGGTATATGGTTTGTAAAATTTTTAAACTCTGATTTTTATACGTTTCCGAAATTTTTATGCAATTTGATTGCGTTCTTGAATATTATAAACCTAACACTATCCTCCACCAATAATAGGTATATAAAATAGATAAATAAATAAATAACCATTCTCCACCTTGTCCATAAGAAAAGGACAGAGAAACCCATAAGCAAACGGATAAGAAAGAAATTAAAGACTTAAAAATTCTTCGAGACAGGACTAGGGAAAACAGAACTGTATGCCTAACAGATGCCAGTAAACTTATTAGCTAAACAGAGATCAGTTTGCCATTATATCTTTCAAATACTGTGATTTGGATCAAGTACACCAGAAAATATATTTGGAACATAGTTTACTTATCTAATCAACCAATTAACCAAACAATAGTTTTCCTAAAGTCTAAAACATCCCTCTATGAAACTTTTGAGTGACAAATTAGATGTAATACACATACCGGTAATGACAAAATTTGACACATGGACTGATCACCAAAAGCATTCCAAAGTTGAAGAAATTTGCAAGAGTTTATAGTTTTAGAGACTGAAAAATCCAACTAAATCAATAATTAACCGAAACAGAAACTTCAAAACCCAACAGAAGCACAGCCCACAGCTTCTAGGTGGGCTAGAAGATTCTGCCACAAAATCAGAGTATATAAATGAGTTTATGTGTATCCAACCCTTTTTTACATTCTTAATTTGTATGCATCAAAAGTTACCATCCCCACTTTCTCAGCCTTTTGTAAACATATTATTTTTTGGATAAAAGAAGTAATATTATTAAACTAAAGAGAGAATATGTTAGGATCAACCTTGATCCTAAACTCAATTGAATACCAAAGCAGGTAAGTGAACTAACAATCTACTTAAATATCTAAGAAGGCAAGACAACAATGGGCTTACAGAATACAACACATAGAAGAGGAAAACTGATCTCAGAAATACAAAATACAATCCAGAACAAAATACAAGATTCAGTAAATTACAGCTGAATGCCTTTGCCCTTCGGAGAGCTGGTATAGGGATCCCCTAAAAGCTCCCACCATAGCAGAAGCCATAAAGAAGCAAGACAACACACTATCGCATAACGTGGGACAAAGCATATAATTATAAAAGATCCTATCATTCCTCTCCACAAATAAACATCAAAAGGATAGCAAAAAGTACACACTCCATCAGAATCTTATCACCCCACAGCCCCCAAAACCCCGAAGCAGGAAAGGAAAACAACTCAATAAACAAGGGACACGCCCAACACTTGTACACCTAATCTTTCAATAATTTTATTTTGCTATATATGTTTTGGGCACAAATCATCTTCATGGTTCATTACAAAGATCTCATATAGGCCTTTATAGCCCTGACCTACCACCACTCTCCATTACTAACATTTTCAAACCCTCATATACCTTTTAAATGGACAATATTTATACCATATATAAGTTAGCAAAAAAATTCAAAGTTAGCTGGATGAAAGTTACGTACCAAAAATAAGTTCCTCTCGATACTTTAACCGAGTTCCAACTTTGGAAGCCCTAATCTGTGGAATTATCTACGGGCGACCGATGGATAATATTGTTAAGATCCTAAAGATATCTGATATTTCTTAATTTTGGTTCAGGTTGCTTTAAAATTTGAGATGAAGTTACCACTGGCATGTCCTTGAGAAGTTAATTTTCCGGCATCAATGACAAGGATTGATTTCACGAAACATGCCACAAAGAAGACGCACTTTATTATGCTTCTGAAATGAATGATTTCTTTATAATGATGTATTTGTGAGGAATGAAGGGTTTCCCAATGTTTTCCACTTGCCACTTGAAGTCGCTGATTAGAAGGAATAGAACAGGTAGAATAGTTAGAGAGAAGGGGATGAACTGTTTATATAGGCTTGCTTATGGAAGAAATTACACGATAAGAAAGAGAAAAATCAAGGATGTGAATAGGAAGTATAGTTGTCATTTAAGTAAAGGTACTATAAACAGACAGTCATACTTAACAGACACTATTCTGAGATTATAGGAAGTGCGCTACCTAAAAACAAAAAACAAAGGAAAAGGAATTGATAAACAATGAAGAAAATAAAATACAGCAACTCTTGCAGCATTATCCCATATTAAGGTGCAAATTTGAAGCCCAAGACACCCCTCTCAATATGTAATACCTGAGACGGATCAAGAGTCAGCATCCTCTCAAGCAACTCCAATGCATGCCGGTCAAAGCTATAATGGGAAAAATAAAACTGTAAGATTAAGATTGAAGAAGGATTTAATTCATGTATTATGTCAAATTCTAAATCATGAAGATTAAAGCATATCTAAACATCTTATGTCAATTTACTTACTGTCTGAAAACCTCCCTGAGACGTCTCTTCATTGGCCTTGTAGGCTTGAAATTGTTGTACCAGGGAATCTTTGAAACTCCAGGCCAGTTAACCTCATCAGGAGCTCCACAGAGCTCAAAGATTTTATTTAATTGCTCTGGCTAGAAATAATAATTTAAAAAAAATAGTGCATGAACTTCAATGATTTTCTAGGAAGTTGTCACCATAATAATGAACAGTGAGATACCAGAATAAATAGTTATAACATCTTTTTTTAATTATCGTTACAGTTTCCCCGCAGCAAGTAGATGGTGTCTAAGTCGAGACATCAAAAATTTGACAGCAAAAAGGGATAATCGGATAATGCCCATAAAAGATATGTGGTCAAATACAAACAACCATTGTAAAATCATTCAAGCATAGATGTTATTTACTACACAACCCAAGCAAGCTGCAAATATATTAATAGCTCTTAAAAATTTAACAAAAATTATTTGGCACACACGTGCGCCCAATAGGCTCATTCTCTAATTTAGTAATCCAACCTCTTTTGTGTGCTTCATCCCAATGCCTCCTTTTACACAAAGCAACTTATTACATGCATCTTCAAACTTGATTCAGAGTCCATGGAGCTTCCTAAGGTTCGTACACCATGCATTGCCACCTTCATTCTAGTATAGTCTTCTCTACAATATTCTTGTGGGACCTTTTGAAAGCTGCTATTGAAGTAACCGCAGAGAGATGTATATATGTTTCAAGACAGTAGATGATTTCATGACTATGTGATCTCCTTTTGCAGGCAACTGAGTCCTAACTTCTAACATGGACCAAATAAGTTCTTAAGACACTTTAAAAAGTAAATAAGTACAGTAAAAGAAGCTAAATAATTATAGACCAATCCTCCTACTCTTCTCATCATAATCCTTTTCATGTTCCTCGGTATTAGGCGGTATATGCAGGGAGATGGAGCGTAAATAAGTATGTACATGTAATGACATACAAATTTGATTACTTATTTTATATAAATATCATGTATTTCAAATCCATTTGAAGTAAAGAAGCTGTATAAATAATGATTAATGAAAAATTATTTTTTTGTATGATATTTAATGTTATTATCATCATTTATAAATAAAATAAAAGTATCTAAATTTTACAAATTCCCTTCACATTCAAAGAAGCGATTGTTGACGGCTTCATACCTTCCATCCATTCCAACAATTACAATAGTGTAAATAACCTGAAGCTTCTTAAACAAAGACTCCGCATTTATTAACATGGCATCGTAGTGGCTAGAGGGTCAATCCTTAGTATTATTACATGGGGTCCGGATTAAAGTGATACTTATTTTATTATCTTTCTTCTACTTTAGTTTTTCTTAATTTGTGTGCGGTATATATTTAAGACATTATTTTGAGGACGGATATTATTAATTGATAAGTTAGTATTTTCATGTACATACTTATTTTTTAGTATTATACTATTATTATTTGATAGGTCGATATGTAAATATACATATTTTATTTTTTATTATTATTCCACAAAAAGAATCATATTATTTGATATCATTATTATTGGTATTATTACTCCCTCTGTTCTGCAAACAAAGTTCCACTTTATGGTTTTCCCTACTAGTATTTAAAGGAAGCCAAACCGAGCCAAGATTTCGGGACTGGACCGCTTCTTTGAACCATGAACCAAGTGCAAGTATAGTTACCTAAACTATTACCTCTGTCCAGAATCCTCAGATTTGCATTCTAGATATATGACCATTTCCGTATATCTAAACTTCTGAGAAAATAGGCATTCTGTCTATCTCAAAATGAGCATTTGTTTGTGTAAACATATAAAATACTAAGTGTAATACTAGACTACAAAAACTATTCTCCACCCATTACAAAAACTGTTGTCATTTGTTTCCTTTACATAAAGAGTCCTTTAAGAATCCAGTCGTTACAGTTTGGACCTTATTGGCATCAAATCTTTTGGATGGAGATGTTCAGGTGAGGGATAACTTTCGTAACTAGGGAAATACTCCACGGTCACATAGCATCATAGGCTCTTTTCAGTCCAAAAAATAAATATCATCCAAAAATAAGGATCAAATTGTAACGGTTGATATAAGGGGCGTGTCAAAAACAAGTAATATAATAATTAGATAAGGATAGTTTTTGTAACAGGGAGATATTTAAAGGGTAGCTTAAGTGATTTACCAAGGAAATTATGGTAGGCAGCACTGGGTTATTTTTATTTTTTTTATGTGCAAAATTAGCAAATAGTAATACGATTCAATATTAATCCATGACCTTAAAATACCAGATGGGGAATCAATGTGGTATTATTAGTAGAAAGATCGTTAACTGTTTAATAATGTGATTGTTCCCACTATTTAGTTCATATTAACTGTTTAATAATGTGATTGTTCCCACTATTTAGTTCATATCTATTGTTAAGTTTTGCAAAGTCTTTCTTAAAGGCGAAGACTAATTTCAGTTGCATGAAGAAGAAACCATCAGGTCTGAGTGATAACTTGTATTTATGAAGTCACTCAGGAGAAACTATAATATAATTAAGACCATACACCCATCTGTTAAAAACAGAACGTTGTCCTACCATCTTTTTTTGATAACCAAGTTGCACATAAAACTTCTGGAACTTAAACAAGTTTCTTATTTATATTGAATCTACTCATAATGAAAACAGCTCAGAATTCACCCGATAATACATGCAAAAGTTGCAGTCTTGCTTTAGACATTCCTCCAACAGAGTGATTGTGACAACCTGAGAAATCGGATAACCTTGTAATTAGGTTTCAATGTAAATATCTAGTAAAATGAATTTTTTTGGATATTATTCAGTGTTATGTGTTTAAAAGTCGTATTAAGACCTAGATTGTGTTTACGTGTTAGAATATACGAATTAGGGTTTCGTATAAGAAAATAAAATTTTTCCGAGAAAAGACGTAAAAATACTATTCACGCTAAAAACGCTTTTCCGTTTTTTTTCAACTTTTCGAATTACGTCATAGCGTTTATATGAAGAAGAAAGATGGAATGTCTAATAAAATTTGCCAAAGAAAAATTTAGTTTTTTGGCTAATCGAACGTGTTACGAAAGTTAACCGAGAATAATACGAGTATAATACTAAATATTATAAGAGTATAATACGAAAATTTTACAGTAGAAATACAAAAAATCAAAGTCAACGATTACGGCTAACTAATTAGTTGGACTAACCGAACTAGGGAAAGAAAATGTAGTTAAACTAACTAAGTAATAACTCAATCCAAGTGAAGGAGAATGAACCAATCATAGAGAAGGATGATGCAATTTGCACTCATGATGTTCCCCCATGTTTTAACCATGGTTAGTTAGTTGGTTAAGTTAACCTAAGAGAGTTAGCATAATGAGCCTTATGTCCTAACTCTAGTTAGCCTATAAATAGAAGACCATTCCTTCCTTAATTCTTATCAATTCACCAAAAACAAGAGAAGAAACTCTAGAGAATTTGAGAGAGGGAGAGAGGAGCTCAGAAATTTGGAGCAAAAAAGAAGAGAGCAAGCTATCATACATGTTCAAGCTAGGAAAGAAGAACTAAGAAAGGTAATATTATAAACCCTAACCTTAATCCATTCTTTTGAGCTTTATATGTATAAGTATGTTGCTTATTGGTTATGGAAGTATAAGATGATGGTTATATGTTTAACCATGTTAATATGTATGAAAAGGAAAGTAAGATGAAAACTTGAACCATAACCTTTAAAACCAGCCTTAAAGCTTTATATACATATATTTGCTTGCTTCTTGGTTGTGGTTGTTGTGGTGTGATGAAGGATCCGTTAGTATAAGGTGGTGTATGATGGTGATAATGTGTTAAAACAGGTTAGAATGTAGGAAAAATGAACATGAACTTAAGACAAAACCGTAAAGGAATGAACCAAGAATATAGTTCGTAAATTAATTTTCGGACTAGTATAACGTATGATCCATAGATGGGTTTTAAAAGTTCCGGGAAGAGGGTTTTGTGTTCATATGAGTTGCGAAAATAATCCAAGTGGAACGGAGTAAAAATAAGTTATAACGAATTATGGCGAACATTTTAGTAAAAGATGTTAAAAGTCGAAAAACCTAATTGGTACGACTTTCGGGCCAATTTTATAGGTAGATAACGCTTCCGGAAAATTTTGTTTTCTTGAGGTTTGTGTAGAGCGTAGTACAAGGGAGACGTAGGCTCAAGAACGAGTTCATTACGACTTCGGATGAGTAAGTTACGAAGAATTGAATAAACGACGTTAAGAACGTTAAGTTGAAAATCTAGCTCACAAAGGATTTCTGTGTAGAGCGTAGTACAAGGGAGCCGAAAGCTTGTTAGAGAATCAGAAAATTATTTTATTTGGGGGATGTGTAGAGAATGTTACAAACAAGAAATTGGCTCAAGAACAGACTCGTTCCGAAATCGGGTGAGGAAATTATGATGTTGCGAAGTAGGTGCGACGAAAACAACCAAAGCTGACTGCTGACATCACTTGCAGTAGCTAGGCTGCTGAGTTGACGCTGAAGCGCCACCTGCAAGGCCATTTTAGGCAACAAGCAGTAGTGAGCTAGACAACTTCAGTGTCACTTAGTAATATGGACATAACTCTTTCATATGAACTCCAATTGTGATGATTCAAAATGTTCTGGAAAGCTAAGAAGTAGATCTACATTTTTAACATTTTAAGAATTTAGAGCTAATGCCTGGAGTGTCGGCGTTCAAGCATGTGACGTGCAATGTTTCCGAGCTAAGCTATATTGCTCTAAGTAATAAAAGATGAACTTTATGAACGTAAAATACTTAATCAAAGAGTATTAGGCAAGTTGTATGGGCGTGCTATGCGTATGCAAGGGCGTGTCGCTTTGACGTTCGCGTAAAGTAAATTGGGTGTGCAACGTACGAACGTCGAAACACCGTGACAAGTATTAATGAACTTGAAAAACGTTTTGATTCTAATGAAACAAACAATATAAGATATGAAATAAAATTAATATAAACCATCGTGGAGGATGATTATGAGAATGGTGACTTTCCCAAACGCCGTGACGCCGAGAGACGTGTTAGAAGATATGATATGTGTTGGAAAACATATTTCCTTGTATTAGGGAAAACATGTTTTCTTGTTTTCTTGTTATGTTTCCTAGAATTGGGCTACATGTTTCTTTATTTTACTCTTAGAATTAGGCTAACCTTTGTGTATAAATTGTATAACTTACATTTTGAAAATATAACAAAGAGAGTTCATTTTTTACATGGTATCAAAACTCGTTCCTTATTTTTTGGTAGCAGAGCACTGTTCACCGTAATCGAGTATTGTTCATCGATACTGTTCACCGACACTGTTCATAGGTACTATTCATCGGTGTTGTTTATTGATACTGTAGCAGATCACTGTTCACTAACCTCTTAATTTTTTTATCTTTCGCTGTTAGTCTTATTTCCTCTTGGAGAAATTGAGCGACTCCTATTGCTCCATAAATTCCGTTTTTATGTGTAGTGCAATTATTTGATATCCGTTGGAAAGTTTATCTCCCTCGAATATATATTGTACCTACTTTTTATATGGCAGAACAAAGTGATGCTAGCAGTAGGGTTCATAACAGTAGCATGGGACAACATGGTTCAAAATCTATTTCTCATTGTGCACAATCAGGTATACATTCTTGTGCTCTTAATGTCTCATCTACTTACCCTAGTTGGATCATTGACACAGGTGCAGCAGAGCATATGACTAGGTCCTCCAATCTCTTTACCTCATACACGACTTGTTCTGGAAAAGACAAGTTTCGAGTAGCTGATAGTTCTTTTTCTCATATCTCCGTGAATGGTTCAGTAGTTTGTACTCCATTAACATTATATTATTTTTTCTTAGTTAAACATGTTGAATAGATAAAAAAAACCTTAAGAAAATTTAAAAATCAAGCAAGGAAAACGAAAAACCTCCTTTTATTCTTCACGTTCAGGATTACGCCCCGGATCATTAGATAGGAATCCAAAAATGTGCAACTTTGAGTTGTCAATTATATCCTTTATGGAAATGGCAAACCAATTTGAGGTTTTTATGACACAAGTATTCAATTAGTTGGGACTTGTTCATTTTAATATGAACAAAAATTCAACCGATTCGATTGACTAGAATATAACAAGTACGGAAAAAAAGAATATATTGGTAATACATCGACTTAAAGCATTTCTATTTGATATTATTGAATTCACCCGACCCGACAGTACCCATTTTGGGAACGTCTAGTGCTAAAGTCATTGAATGGGTAAATATCTGTTTTCATATTTCTTCATTGACCGCAAACTTATTATTTGTCCAACGCCTTACCGAATCCTTACATTGCTCAGTCACCTTTTTCCCAACTCATTGTATTTTTCAAGACTTGGTGACGGGACAGAAGATTGGCAGTGGTAGTGCAGTTGGTTGTCTATATTATTTGGATGTTCCCACGTGCCTCTAATTACAGATGGGGCTGCTTCTCTTCATCAATGGCATTGACATCTAGGACATCCTCCTTTATCAGTATTATACTCTTTATTTCCCTCTTTAATTGAGCAGTGTCACAAAACTCAATTTTTGTGTGAACCGTGTGAATTAGGTAAACACAAAAGTTCTATTTATTCTGCTATTAACAACCGCATTCTGAACCTTTTGTTGTTATACATACTGATGTGTTGGGACCCGCTCGAGTTGTCTCCCGTTTTGGTCATATATGGTTTGTTACTTTTATTGATTGTTATTCTCGTACAACTTGGATTTATCTTATTCATTCCAAAAATGAGGTGGTTGCATGTTTTCAAAATTTTCAATCAAAACCCAATTTGAAGCTAAAGTCAAGATTCTCCATAGCGATAATGGTCGGGAATATAGTAATAATAATACTTTTGCATCCTATCTCTCTCAGCGTGGTATCATACTTCAAACCTCCTGTGTCAAAACCCCAGAACAAAATGGGGAGGTAGAAAAAAAACCCGACACTTGCTAGAGGTAGCACGCACTCTTATGTTCACTATGAACACACCTAAATTTCTATGGGGAGATGTCGTTCTAACTGCTGCATTTCTTAAAAATCGGCTTCCCTCTAGAATTCTTAGGAATAGAAGCCCCATTTCTTTCCTCCAACACACGACAAGTCCTTCTCCTTCGCCTCGAGTATTTTGGTTGTGTGTTATATTCATGATAAATCTCCCACTCGGGGAAAACTAGATCCCAAGTGATAACATCCTGACCAGGCTCGCATCAAACAACGACGACTCAACTCGGGTTCATGAGGTTCTACAGTTGATCTTAAAAGATGGGGCTCAAATCCTCAAGGATGCTTACATTGGAACTCAATTCAAGTGAACAGCGAGGAGAGGATCATTCATATATTTTGGTTGCTAGATACCATCTATTTAGCAAGTCCAAATCAACGCGAGTCAAGTCATTATGTAATGCTCAGAACAAATGAGAAGGATCGAGGATGTATGGCAAAGTGTTTATTATGGGATATGTTTCTATGTTCATTAATTTGGTATAAACAAACCTTTAAGTTTGTTGGAGGAAGCAAAATGCACAAAGATTCAAGTCTGAGACTTAAAAACACAAAAGAGGACATTCTGACCAACAGGTGAGCCCCGTGCGAGGCGACGAGTTTCAAATTGAGTTTCACTTGAGAATGCTAACGCTGCCATAATAATAATGACGGCATACCAAGGCCAAAGATGAATGATTTTGGTAGCGTTTTTTCGAGTCAACACGAATTTGACTATTTGACCATATTTCTTTCCATATTTTTAGGGGATCTTTCAATCTTTCCATAATTCTAATGTATCTAGGATGTTTATTATATAGTATTTGATTTCCATATTGATTTGTTAGCTAGGATTTCTATTTCCATTCAAATTCTTATTCCTTATAGGAATTAGGGTTTTGATGTCTTATTCCTTATAGAATTAGGATTTCTTATTATTAGTACAAACTACCATTACTATTATTTATGTTAATGACATTGTGGTGACAGGGGATGATAGAGAAGAGATAGTTAATTTTAAAGCAAATCTGGCCAAAGAGTTTGTGATCAAAAATCTCGGTCCTTTGAAATAATTCCTTGGTATTGAAATTGCAAAATCTTCCAGTGAAATTTTTATATCTCAAAGGAAATATGTACTTCATCTTTTAACAGAAACTGACATGTTGGGATGTAAGCCTGTTGATTCTCCTACTGAAGTTAATCATCATCTAGTAGGTGGCACAGGACCTACGGTTGATAAAGAATGATATTAACGTTTGGTGGGACGATTGATATACCTTTCTCATACTAGAGCTGATATATCTTATGTTGTGGGAATAGTGAGTCAGTACATGCATGATCCTCGACATTGTCATATGAAAACTGTCTACAAAATTCTAAGGTATCTCAAGTCTGCTCACGAGAAAGGCTTATTGTTCGCACCACATGGTCAATGGTCATATGAGAGTTGAAGCATTTTTCGACTCAAATTAGGCTGGCTCTATAGAGGATTATCGTTCTACTTCGGGTTACTGTTCATTTGTTGGAGGCAATCTCGTTACTTGGCGCACTAAGAAACAATCCATGGTGGCAAGATCCAGTGCTAAAGCCGAATATCGAGCTATAGCCTTGGGTATATGTGAACTAATGTGGCTTAGATTCTTAGTAGAAGATTTGAGTATTACAACTAAAAGGCCTACGCAGTTATTTTGTAATAATAAGGCAGCCATTAGTATTGCACATGACCCATTACAGCACCATAGAACGAAACACATTGAGATTGACAGACACTTCATTAAAGATAAGTGAACTAGTGGTCTTATTTGTTTACCTTTTGTCAAAACAGAGCACCAACTTGTTGATATTTTAACTTACAATCTGAAAATATAACAAAGAGAGTTCATTTTTTACAAGACGTTTTTGAAGTTTAGTCTCGTAAATTAATTATAAAACGTGAAGAATATGAGAAATAAGTGAATGTAAACCAATGCTTGGAGTCATTTATGTGACTAATTGGTATGTACGATCTTAATAAAATATATAGGTCGTTTGAAGAGAGACTGGTTAGCATTCCAGTAATCGCTTATAAGGCAAGTTTCAAAAACTTACTCAAACTTTGTAATTGAGCAAGTATCTTAACTTTCATTCAATTTATATATTGATTGCAAGTATTGCTATGTTGCGCAAGTTTCCTAACCTGTACATGATATTATTTTGTGCAAGTTTTCTGAATGATGTGTAACTTCTAGGTTATGCAAGTTTTCTCAACTCTTGTTTAATTTATGATATTAAGCAAGTTTTCTACTGTCATTCAATTTATTGTATTGAATGCAAGTATTGTATGACCTTGTACATATTATTATTTTGTACAAGACATGCGTTTAGACTGTAGAATTTCATTTGCTATATGAAATTCATTGTATGATATGAAATGATTTATAAAAAGGAGTTATTAGCCATTTGATTCGGCCCAACTCGATTTGTTGAGCTATTCCAGTCAAGAATATTTGTTGTTAAAGATATTATTTGTGATAATTCTACATAGTATAATAAGTTGTTTGTGCCAATCAAATAATTTGGTCAAAGGCTAAATAACAGTTTTGTCCCTCCAAGTTGCCACCCACTTTTAAAGTTTTCCCTAAAGTTTATTTTTCGTCAATTAGGTCCTTAAAGTGACATTTTGTGTCACTTCTGTTCCTTTTCCCCAATTTCAATGTAACCTACCCAAAAAATGACCCGATCCATTTTATTAAGGGCAAAAGTGTCTTTTCAATTGCAAATGAACTCCAAAAAATATACTTTAATTTTCCTACAGGATCTGAAGCAAAAGGAACAGAATTTGAGACACAATATATACTTTTAATATGCAAATGCAGATCTTCATGATACATCATCACTGGAAGAAATAATTGCAGCAATTACCCAAGATCCAAACTCCCACAATTTAACCTATTACTATTCCAAAGAAGCAAAGTCAAAATCTTTGCAGAAAATAGAGCAACACAATGACATACATCAGCATATTTTTATATATAGATCAAATTGGTGGTATCCAAATTAACAAAATCTTTTGAAACCTAAATGTAGATCTTCATGTTTACACGAAACAATCTATTATGCAAAACCCAGATCTAAACACACAAAATTCAGTTTGATCCTATGGAGGTTTCCAGATTGAACAAAACTTCTAAAACCCAAATGCAAATCTCCACATTATACATAAATTATTTGTTCCAATACCACCACAATCCGGTCTCGTCGTAGCTGCAAGCCGCGAACCTCCGACCCAAATAGAGAAAGAAACGGATGCGAAGAAGAGCCGTCGCTGCTTGGATCCGCTGCTCACTGCTACTTCTAGATCTGCAACTCCTTTTTCATCCTCCGCCCCTACTACTTTTAGATCCGTTGCCATCCTTGTTGCATCCTCTCATCTCTGCAGCCGGTTGTCGGCCACTTCTACTTCTAACCACGTATGAGTTTTTGTAAGTAGGAATTTTCAAGTAGCTTGAGAAATCGATTTTCTTTTTTGTAAATGAAGGCGTTGATGTTGGTAAGCGCTGAAGGTTGGGGAAATATAGTTTTGTTGCTAATTGAAAGCGTCAGATTGGTTTATTAAATTTGGATCAAAACCTTTTTATTTTCATTTGATATCAATTTTGAATTTTAGACACTCATTAAATCAAAATTAAAAATAGTAGTTTGTGTTCAACTTTTTTTTTGAAGTTTGAATTAGTTTATTAAAAAAAATGGTTTGATATTATAATAATATTTTAATTTGAATTAGTTAATTTGATTTTTAATTTTTAAATTCTATAATCTGAAATATATCTATAAAAAAAATTGGTTTGGTATTATAATAATGTGTAAATTTGAATTAGGTGTTTTGATTTTTAATTTTTAAATATTGTAATCTGATATATATATTTATAATACTCATAATGTTAAATACACAATTGTCCTTGGTAAAATGGGTCGGGTCAATTTTTGGTCGGCCGATAGTAAAATCGAGTAAAAGGAACAGAATCGGAAAAAATGTCACTTTATTAAGGATCTAACAGAAGTGTCATTCCGCCTTTGGGCAAATATTAGTAGATGATTGCACCCTCTGCAATGATGTGTTATGTGAGCCAATGTTCGAAAAAGCTAAAATCGGTACGAGGTGTTTTTCTCTGGGCTATGCGAGGCGTAAGCCTCGAGGCGGAGCGAGGCGGAAGCCTTGATGTAAAGACCTAAAAGTCCCCAAAAAATTATGAAAAAATACTAATAAAACCATAAAATTCACTATAATAATACTAATAAAACCATAAACCATATTTCCAAGCTGGATCTTTTCTACCCATAATAATAATTCACTGTAATAATAATAAAAAATTGTTATTACATTTTGATAACAAAATTATGGACAACACTAGTCATGTACTCACTGTTCAATAACAAATTATGGACAACACTAATCAAATTTATGTTTGATTGTGATTCAGGGACTGAAAAACAGTGGAATCGGTTCACAGGACATCACCAACATTATTAACATGATGACCAAGAGTCCAAGATCAAGACCACAAATTTATAAACTTGCCTAACTAATTAACCAGAAAACATTAGCAAATATTTTTGTGATGATCAAATTTATAACAAGAAAACATGATGATCAAGAGTCCAATCCTAAGCCCTAACTAATTATTTTGGTGACATTAGCAAATAGCAATTCATGTACACAAAAATTGATATTGTTATTGACAGTTTAAAAAACAAAATGGAAGTATCATTTGCTATCTTTGTTCAAAATTCTCTACAAACACTATTGGTAAAATCACAACAAAAACAGAACACAATAAAAATAATGCAGATATATTATTGTACACAACAAAAATTGTTAATGCTATTGAGAATTTCTGATACACTAATATAAAGAACAAAACAGAAGAAATCAGAAAAGAAAAAAGAAAACAGAGGAAGAAACGAAAAAGTATTCGTCCATTTACATATTATACGGAACCCAGTCAGAAGGAAACAGAAGGAGCACTAATCGCGATTTGTCTTGACATGAGCAGTAGGAAGAAAAAAGAAAACAAAGGAAGAAACAGTAAGAAGGAGAAGAAGTATAAGAAGAAGTAGAAGAAGAAGAAAGAGGAGAAGGAAGATACCTGGAGAAAGGAGGAAGTAGCGATCATGAAGAGGAAAAAAGGAGAAGTAGCGATCATGACGCTGCGCCTCTTGATGAAGTCGTCAATATATACTCTATTTAGGGTTTTTTAAAGACCAAATCGAGGCGCACGCCTCGCGACGCCTTGAGGCTCAACGCCACGAGGCGTAAGCTTCGACTGGAAAAGGCACAATGTTCTACGACTCCAAACTAAGCGGTCGCCTCGTGAACTCCTTCTTCCGCCTCGCTACGAGGCGCGCCTCAAGGCGTACGCCTCGAGCGCTATTTCGAACCTTGATGTGAGCAAATATTATTATGTTTGTTAAAGTATGCTATGTGAGCAAATATGGATATGATTGCACTCCGTGCAATGACATGGTTGTTAACGGTTATACGCAAGATCATATCTTAGCCAATATTCGCACCTATGTGCAAAGTTAAAATTAAAAATTCTAAAAATGGAACTATTTAAGATTGTAAGTTATGTGTATGTGCAATAATGTGCTCTTTAATCGTTAGCATGTAGTAATTGAGTTTTGTGACGGTGTTGATGAGACGAAGAACTAATTCATTATATATATATATATATAAAATATATATATATATATATATATATATACATATGTTGAGAAATTGATTCTTTTCACATGTATATCTGTAGAATAGGCTGAATCCTAAAAGTGTTGTAAGTAGAATTTGTCCAAACCAAGCTGTTTTGGTGCGGACTTAAAGGTAGGTCTGAAAATAAACCCTAATATTAGGGAAAATTTTATGTCAGAATTCTCAGCTGACACACAAGGTGTCAAAATAAACGCATTTAGTCATTTATGAATGTAGTATTGTGTATAATACAGGGTACGTTAGGCTAACACCTAGTGTGCTCGTGTTGTAAGTAGAGTTCCACACCAAGCTGTTTTGATGCGGATTTAAAGGTAGGTCTGAAAATAAACCCTAATATTAGAGAAAATTTTATGCCAGGATTCTCGGCTGACACACAAGGTGTCAAAATAAACGCATTTAGTCATTTATGAATGTAGTATTGTGTACAATACAGGGTCCGTTAGGCTAACACCTAGTGTGCTCGTAAGTAAAGACGGTTTACAGTTGAAATAATGTTTAACTTTTATGAAAAGAAAATGTTCTCGATCTATAGGACCGCTCAACAGGACGTTAACGAGAGATTGTCGTAGAAAGGGAAAAGACTGAAAGTCCTAATGACTTATCGGTAGTTATGAGAAGATATGAATGGTCTTGTTGACCTTATAGTATCTGAAGAGAATATTTTCGATTAAGTGATTGTTAATATAATGTGAAAATGTTAATGATAGGAATCTGATTTGTTTCCTATTTCCTATTTATTCGAACCGCTTCATAACTATTGTTTAGTTATTGAAGTTTTCAAAGAATGATTATATGATTCTTGATTTTGTTGTTTATTCAACTTTTATGACTTGCTGAGCAATTAAATGTATGTTCACTCTTGCAAATTTTTAAAACCTTTGCAGTTAGAGCAAAAAGACCTGAATGGTCGGAAGAGATTAAGAGAAAGGAATACGTTAAGGAAGAAGAATTAATTGTATAGATGTATACAATGTGTTGTAATTATAATATTTTTAATGATGTATTATTCATTAATATTATGATATGAAATTGTAAAGGTCTTGGAACCTGAGATTAGAGGGTGACATTGTAATATATTGAAGTTAAATTTATGTCTTAAGAATATATGGATGTGTGTGTTGGACGATTAGCACCGTGATGCACCGAATTCAGGTTTGAAGGTAGACCAGATTTGGGGACGTTACAGTGACATAATCAAGAAGCATTCAGAACTGGAAGTAACTTGTTCAAAACAAAAAAAATGAATAAAAGAACTAGACATCCGACTTCCGACGTGCACCAAATGACTGAAATGCCAGAGAAGGAACGCATATTGAATGCTACCATACTCATCCATCAACCATGCAAACACAACTGAGCTTTTTCAAAAGTTGTATATAACAAGCATTCTAGATCATGGTAGTAGAAAAGTATCCGTTGTTACTCCCACAGTCGCACATGAGTGTCACTAAGATTTCAATAAAATTCACTAAATGAGGCGCCCACAAGTATGGGCCATCATACATTCACTTACCTCATCTTTTCCAGGAAAGATAGGTTTTCCATGTAGAAGCTCAGCAAAGATACAACTAACAGACCACATATCAACAGCTGGACCATACTTTGTGGTCCCAAGCAGCAACTCTGGTGGTCTGTTCAATAGAAAGAATCCTTGTCAGCTAAATTTTATAGACTAAATGATAATCATATTCAGATTATCAGAGATCTTCTTATTACTTAAAGGATAAGGATGTGGTGGTGGGTAACAGGAAGGAGACATGAACACTACCTATACCATAAAGTAATTACTCGATTGGTAAGATTTCCGTTGTGATCATTTGAGAAGGATCGAGCAAGACCAAAATCTGCCAGTTTCAAATTACCCTCGTTATCAATCAGACGATTAGAACCTGCAAAATCAATCCAGAATAGCCCTTCAGCCTCGTTAATTAACCGCAAAATTTTTGTGAAAGGCATGCTTTGACGTTAACCTTTGATGTCGCGATGAAGAACTTGATTTACATGACAATAGTGAAGCCCAGTCAAAAGCTGTCTCATATAGCACTAGAAGAAGAATAGTGCAAGGATCAAGCATGATGGTCTAGTAGCCAGATTTTCCACAATAAAATGTTAACTACTGTTACCTTAATTTGAGGAACAGAAAATCTCATCCCAGGACGATCAGCAAGACCAGTCAAATCATGGTCCATGTACTCAAAAACCATGTAGATGCCACCTTTGTACTTGTTACCATCTGCATACCCGAGAAATGACACTAATTTAAGAAAGAATCTGTTCTCAAATTCGAAGAACCAGCTAGGATTGTGATACGTCTTTCCCCACTAGATAACCCTTCAGTAGATTAAAGTTCATGCAGCTATTTATATGACTGATGTCATTGGTTTGATATGAAAAGGAATAAAATATAAATCATACTAACAAAGACTGTAATCAAAGTACTTGCCTGGCCTCCCTTGTTCATCCTTCTCAGGGCCTGAGCAAAAATACAAAAATCTCAATTTTAACACAAGCTATTTCAAATAAACAATAGATAGAAATGACAAGTATATACAAAACTGAAAAAGTACCAGGGGATGTTACAATCTCTTTCAGCTTAATTACATTTTCGTGATGCAACTTCTTTAAAATTTTAATTTCACGAATGGCAGTTATAGGGAACTGCAAAAACAAATTAATTAAGAAAAGGTTACAACTGCCGTTTCCGCAACATTAAGTTTTCTTTAATCCCACTTCAAGAAGTTATCAGGTGGTACATAACTCTTAAACATTGATTGATTACCCACCAAAGTTGTACAAAATGAAATCTTACCCCCTCTCTCTCGTTGTCCATTCTTATTTTCTTCAAAGCAACAATTTCCCCTGTTTTGATTTCCCTAGCCATGTACACCTGACTGCAAGCACAGAATAGCATGGAAAAATAATGAGGTAACATTAACATCACAGCAACTATGTGACACCACCTATATTACACAGACTATTCACTTTTCCCTAGTACACATGTCTGACACTCTACACTCGGACAAGGGTATTGGACACTTTATTTTAGTGTAAAAATTGACAAAAATGAGGCGTACCAGTATCGGACTCTTTAATGTACCTTGTCCAACTGGGACTGTGACAACCCGAATTTTCAGAAATTAATAAATAAGAATTTAATAAATAAAATTCTTAGTATGAGATGTGTATATTTTAGATTGTGGTTTGGTGAGAAAAAAATAAATATATATGATATTTAATAGTTGATTAAAGAAAATGAAGAGAATTAGTTATGTCAAGGAATATGGTGGAAAAAGAAATTAACTGAATAAACATTAGTTAATTTAATTGAGAATTATATTATTTTATAATATAATTTGATTATTATGCCTTATTGGCAATGAAGTTGATTTCATATATAATATGGATAATTCACTTAATTAAAATAGTGAATTAATATAAGTATAATTAATTTAATAAAATGAGAAGATAATATATTGCATGAAAATGTAGTATGTTATTTTAATGCAAGTAAAATATTTATTAAATAAGATAAATATTTTAGTTGGAATATTTATAGAATAAAATAAATATTTGATGGACTATTCTAATTTAATAGTTAAATTAGAAGACTAAGGATTTGTCGAATAAATTATAGTTATGTTGGTTAAGAAAAACGTTGTGTTGACCAAATAAGGATGATGATTTAATTAAAGTTGGTGTGACAAGGTTAACATATAATAAGTGAATGATTAAAATAAATTAAAAGAGGTTAGGAGTAGTAAGCCAAACAAGGCCTTGTGAGTTTTGGGTTTTTATAACTGCTGAGACTATACGTGTAACTGTAGCGCCCCCAAATCCGGGTATCTTCTAACCCGACAGATGGTGCTATACTGTACAACATTCATACATTCATTCAATTGAAAAGTCTCAAAGAACGAACATAACTTCTATATATTTAAAGTAATATTTATATTTCCCAAGTTCTATACTGCTACAAAGGTTCTTTGTCATAATATCGCTTAAATTACAACAATAGACCTATATTTATTACAAGATGACTTAGTAATAATCCTTAGCTTTTCCTTTATCCTTTTTTGATCCTTCGGGACGTTCAGTCTTAGCTGCATTCATATGATTCAAGCAAGAGTGAGCATAACTAGTTCAGCAAGTATAACAATTTAATAACAACATACTTGACACATACAAATCGTATATCTTCAATAACTGAACAATAGTTATGAAGTACTATTGATAATTCAAAATAGCACTTCATCTTTTCTTTCAAAATATTTTACAATAACAACAGTATTTAGTAAAACATTCACTCTGGTCAGAGACCTTGAGTATTCATTCTTTATTGGAAAAGGACAATCTGGAAACAAGTCCGTAAGCCCGATATCACTTACGAGTACTTCTAGGTGATCAGCCTATTGTACTCTATGTTGATCAACACTACATCCATTAAACGTTTGCACGTTTAAGCATTTGGCAACCTCACGTGCCTGTCGTTTTACCGACAAAACATTTGTTTAACATTTCAGTCTTCTTTTAAAAATCATATCAAGTAGTTGACAAAAGATAGAAACATTTGATAATACATGAATAGATTATCAATACATCAAGTCTAGCCAAAGGAATTGGCTTCAACTTTATCATAACTCAATTCATGCGAAAGAATACATGAACCTCAAAAAAACTTTTTCAGATTGAACTGAGACAAGAGTTAGAATAGTTGCCTTTAGCGTCTGATACGGTATTTTAACTTTATGTTCAAGTCGTTCAAGTCTCTACAATACATGATCACATAATTCCTTAGATTAGATCACATATAATCAAGCATGTATATGACTATATCATACCATTCATTTCAATCTAATGGTATATTAGATTCAGTTACTATTCGTTCCGGTTTGTCATTATGCTTGCATCTATATTCGACTAGGTTATCTCAACCTTTATATCACATTCCTTAAGGTTTAACAAAGTTTAAACAATGTTACATTACCTTCCTTAAGTTATGTTTACTTCCATTTCTTTTTTTTTTTTGTATTTAGAAACCTTCATTACTATCTTTGTTACGAGATCGGGCGTTGCGGCCAAACTTTTATACCTACATCTCTCATTGCGGCCATGAGCTTAATGTATAATCGTCTTGACTTGGCGCTACTACCAGCGAGTCCTTACTTAATGGGCCGCACTGCGGCGCCACACTCCAGAGGATTTTGTCACTGTTCATGGTAACTAAGGTTCGCGATGCGGCGAACTCTTGTAGTAGGCTCGATTCTTCGCTCCGCACAGTATGGGGTCTTTTGCCTTTAGGTTTGTGCCGCTACGCTTCACTCTCGTGCACCGTAAAATAATTTTAGTTTTGAAATTTTGTGAACTTCCCGGACGCATAACTTCTTCGTTATAAGTCCGAATTGGCTCGTTCAAAAGCCTACGGTTCACAAATTACATAATCTACATGACCATTCAAGAATTTTATCTATTTGACTTCGTTTGCTACAAATTCACCTATTGGTTCATTTTTAACGAAAACGATAAACGTTCGTGAACGTTCAACGCTCGTTTCTTCATTCTAAGTCAGAATCCGGTCATTTTCGAGTCCGCAACTCTTAAATGCCGATTATGACTTGTCTCTATTGGAAAACAATGGTCTCGTGATCAAACACAAAATTTGACTTCCATTTTGAGAATTTTACGTATTCGACGTTTATCGTCCAATCGTGCAAATATCGGCAATTCTTCATTCTTATGATTTGATCAACATTACAAATGAACTTCATTCATCATGTGAACATCTCAACATACTTAATAGAACAACTTATATTCATTGTTGGATTTTGACTTATTCTTCATGAGCTTATAACTTGTTAAATTTTAAACTACTTAAGATTTGATTATTCATGACTTATGACAATTAAGGTTTATTAATCATCATACTTTACATACTCTTCACATATAACTTTACTTAGGTATACATGATATATATGATCATATAAATTCTTTTACCTTCATATCATTTCTCTTAATAAACTTCTTACAAGTTCATATTATTTTCATATAAGTTTGTAACTTATGCTAGCTTAAATGACTTATTACCAACTTAATTGGCTTAAGTTCATTACATACTCATTCATGTTTCTTAATCCAACGTTTCTTATCATCCTATCATGGTAGAGATAGAAGATAATTGAGAAGAAGTCTTACTCTTTTGTAGTCTTGGTAAGTAGCTTGCTTCTTCTTCTGACTTATGGAATGACTTATGTGACGCCCCCAAAATTAGGTATACGTCACCCATCTTGGGTCGCCACTTACATGGTACATAAATCCAAATACAAACTTAATTATACATCTGTCGTGTAACATACGACAATACATAAACTGAGAGTTCTAATAGGAATATTGTCATTTAGACAATATCCATACTCAAGGAGTCCTCATTACAATTATTATCACACTATTTCACAGAATAGTGAGGACTACTAATGTTATCTTTAGGACCATCACTCGTTTCCCCAACTCGTCCCAGCTATATTCTTATTTCCTGAAGAGAACAGTGAAAGAAAGGGTGAGCTCAACTAGCCCAGTAAGAAATATTATGACTAAGATAATGCAGAATAAATTATCATTAGCCTTCAACAGTGTTAAACTGATAAAATACAATAGACAACCAGTTTAACTGCAGCGGAATGTGCAATCCATTAAAAGAGTCAAGTAGAAAATAAACTCTACTATCTTTTAGGTTTTAAAAGGTTTTCATCAATTTTTATCATTGAGACTCAGCTTTAATGAATAAACCACAATATCTAATCATCCATGTACCACGGTCAAGGATTTTCATCAAATTATCAATGGTCATGACTATACCGAATCACCCCTGGTCATAATCATACCAAAAACTATCCACCACTGCATTACAGGCCACTGAGGACTTTTGTCACATCATTTATATCAAGCCATGATTATACCGAATGAACCCTGGTCATAATCATACTAAGTTCATCTATGCACGTAAGCCAAAGATAACATAATATAACATGAGGATGATGACAATGACATAATAATTCAATAAAACAAGTTCAAGAATTATTTTATCCAGGAATTAGTAACGTCCAAATTGTCAACAAGATACTGTTTTGTAGAGTAAAATTCAAGAATGATCAGAAGAATATTTCCATGAAAAGATACTGGATGAAACGCAAATATCAAGGATATTCTACTAATTTCATGGAGTATAGAAGTCAAAGTTTTAACCAACCGGGGTATAATAAAGAATGGTATAACAAAGGAAATCTCCATGCATGCGGTATCAGATGATGGCAGTTATTCCAATGTAATAATAATAACGAAACCGTGTCGTGAAATTCACACCGACAGGATGTTTCAACAGAATAATAAAGATGGAACCGGATCCGGTGTAAAACACATGGATAGGATATTCCAACAGAATGATAAAGATTTTACGGTCCCAGGTAAAACACACGCATGTGATGTTCCAAATGTAATAATAAAAAGATTTTACCAGTCCCCTGTAAAACACATGAGCATGGATGTTCCAATGTAATAATAGAAGAATGTCACCAAGTATAGGGTAAACCACGTTATCACGATCATGTATAGGGTATCCACAGATACAAAGTTATTCCAATGTAATAATAAAGAATGGAATAACAGGAGGATTTCACTAAGTATAGGGTATGCACAGATATACAAAGTTATTCCAATGTAATAATAAAGAATGGAATAATGTAAGTTCTCTTCATGAATAAGAAAGAATAACACCCCTTACGAATACAACAAATAATATTCCCTACCTTAGAAGAACCGAATATTGGCAGTGTGAAGTAGCGTATAATACTCTTCTTCTTTCTCTCTATAGATTTTCTCTCTATAGCTTCTCTCTAAATTTCTCTCTGTAGAGTTTCAAAGAATTCGTAAGAAAATAATGAAGGAATGAGCTTCATTTATAGGAAAATAGAATGCATAGTAATTAATCCATGAACGGTCCAGATTGATTTACTTTAATCGACGGTCCATATTTAAAGCAAAATCTTTTAAATAAAATATAATATATTCTATTTATATAAAAACATTTTACTATGCAAACACTATGCAACACTATGCAAAACACTATGCAACACTATGCATAATAAAATATAATATATTTTATTTATAGAATAACTTTAATAAAGTATTCATTTTATATAAAAGATGTTTCGCTTTTATTACGTTAATAATACTGAATAAAACAAAACGTCCATTATCGCTATAATAATTCATATTATTAATCGACAATAATGGAATCAAACCGAGTGACTTCTCACATAAGCATCAATAATCAATACCGCAGTGCTTTCTTATGCAACCACACGACATCGTATTTTTACTACCGAGTAGTTCAACAAGATCAATCTGAAAACTTCCGCCGTTATTTCAATAAAATATTTTTGTCGTTTCTCAATCCGACAAAGAATTTACATAGTGGGGTCCACCAATGATTGAGCCGCTGTAACGAATATTCCTCGCTAAACCGAATATTCCCAACCAATCGAATATAATATAACCACTTGCATACTTTGCAAAATTTATAAATACTACCCACAACTATAATATTATCTTAAATTCACACCATAATATTAAAAATTATTTCGACAAAATTTAAATCATTATTGATAAAATCTGGGTCTCTCACAATCTCCCTCCTTATGGAATTTCGCCCTCGAAATTAGAGGTAACGACTGGTATGATAAGAGGTGAGGATACCTTGAATACCTTTATCGTAAAAAATATTAAATTCATCTTCGCAATCCAAATAAAGATATCAATTCATCTTTGCACTACAGCCAAAGATATACAACCAGAAAACCAATAATCTTGATAGAGACGCAACTTAATAGTATCACGACCACGAATTATCCATGCACCACTGGCCAAGGATATTCGTGTTTTCAATTACGGTCATGATTATACCGAATAATCCTTGGTCATAATCATACCAAGTCTATCAATGCACTACGGCCAAAGATGACTTTTACCACATCCATGAATTAATATTTCATTCACGAGACTCATTTCAATAATTAATTCATATCATTGAATCATCCCCGCACTCATGTGCCAAGGATATTCATTAGTATCACGACCACGAATTATCCATGCACTACAGCCAAAGATAATCGTGTATTCATTAGTATCACGACCACAAATTATCCATGCACTACGACCAAAGATAATCGTGTATTCATTAGTATCACGACCACAAATTATCCATGTACTACGGCCAAAGATAATTGTGTATTCATTAGTATCACGACCAAAAATTATCCATGCACTACGACCAAAGATAATCGTGTATTCATTAGTATCACGACCACGAATTATCCATGCACTACGTGCCAAAGATAATCGTGTATTCATTAGTATCACGACCACAAATTATCCATGCACTACGGCCAAAGATAATCGTGTATTCATTAGTATCACGACCACAAATTATCCATGCACTACGGCCAAAGATAATCGTGTATTCATTAGTATCACGACCACGAATTATCCATGCACTACGGCCAAAGATAATCGTGTATTCATTAGTATCACGACCACAAATTATCCATGCACTACGGCCAAAGATAATCGTGTTTTCAATTACGGTTATGATTATACCGAACAATCCCTGGTCATAATCATACCAAGTCCATCTATGCACTACAGGCTACAGATGACTTTCAACATAATATAAACATGAGGATAATGATATAAAGAATCAATCAAATGAGATAAAGGATAAATATTAAATATTTATAATATAATTTATCCAGGATTCAAGAATATCCCCATGTTATCAATCACTTAATAATCTCATAATCTAATATCATTAATATTACAACAATATTTTAATCACTTCTTAAATTTATAAACAATTTATCTCAATTGTTTACGCTTTACCATATAATGCATTTAATCATTCAAAATGTCATACTCATAAGATATCATCACCAATTATCAAATCCTCATCAAAAAAAATATGCATATACTCTATATAGGATTCTCTAGCCATAAAATTCTATTTTCTAATTTTGTTACTTCATAATAACATATTTAACTCATATGTTCGTAATTAAACTATTTTAATGAAAAAATACCAAATCAGTCCCAAAATATTTCTTTTCTGGGATTTAGCATAATATAGTCCCATGATGAAAATATATTTTCTCTAATTTTTAAAATTCATTTACTATTTTTCAAAAATCAATTTCTAATTAATTCCTTAAGAAATTAGCTACCTCAAGTTTAACTCCAAAAATTCCCAAATCTTGACAGGACCTTACCCATGTTAACGTGAGCTTCCAGTTTAAATTTCATGGTCATCGGAGTTATAGAACTCCGGTTATAGCGTTTTTCGTCGGAAAAACCTAAATATTGAAATAGTCATAACTTGCTCATTTTAAGTCAGAATGAGCTCATTTTTGGACAGGAGGTACTTTATACCATATACCTTCATTTCCCAAAAGGCCAGAATTTTTCTCATAATTTAAGTGGCCGAAACAGCCCCTCTAAAATCATGGCAGCAGCTTTTTTCGGTTTTTGCAGCTTTGCACTCCTTTGCTAAAATCAGTCCACACAAAAATCTACAACACCTTTTCCAGTAATTCCACTTGGATTAGTTAGGTAACTCATAGATATAACTCTAGGACTTGACCACACTCAAAAATTCAAAATATAATAGGAGATATGGTCAATTGAATTTCATGTTACGTTTTTCACCAAAATCTGATTTTCAACTCTTTGTGATTTCTAAGAAACTTTCATGTTTTCACATACTAACCAACATAACTCATCATAACACTTACTAATACCACGTATACCCATGATTTTCATTAGTCCAATGCTTTTATTATGACTTTCATCATAAACCACGTAAACTGTTCATTTTAGTTGAAGAAATATTTGAGGGTTTAAGAAATGGGTTTTATACTGGGGTCAATACAAAATTCGATTTCACGCCTAAGTAGGCTAAGAAGTCTTCAAGAATAAACCAGAAATTTATTAATAATAGAAATATCACTCAAAATCGTGACTCTCATCCAAGACTTGGATAGTACATCACATTGATACCAACTGTGACTTCTATCCCTTAACCTAGATAG
This sequence comes from Panax quinquefolius, assembly GCA_020205615.1. Taxonomy (NCBI): domain Eukaryota; kingdom Viridiplantae; phylum Streptophyta; class Magnoliopsida; order Apiales; family Araliaceae; genus Panax; species Panax quinquefolius. Next base: position 136,516 of record JAINUW010000664.1, on the reverse strand, counting down.
CACCTCACAATGATACCTATAAACTTGCCATCTTCATTCACGATGTTGCCTACGAAAAAATCCGCTTTTGCATTCCACACAAGGAAGTCAACAACGAAAGGTTCGGGGCTCTTTACTTATGGCTTGATATGACAATGATTAACTTTAGGGTTTGGTTACTTTGAATTCGTGTAACAGGGTTGTTATAAATATAAAAGCTAACAACCTTACGAAAAGCATGATGAGTAGCTAACCAATTGATTCCGAAAATCACATCAAAGGCAAATATTTTCAAAAAGATAAGATCGACAGGTAACGTGAAAATGTTTATTTGAATTAAACAAGATTTAAAAATAGTAGCGGTAACGAAGGCTCCTACTAACGAAGTTTCAACCAATAAGTCAAAGTTTAACTTCTTCGGAGTCAAATTCAAACGTTGAACACAACTAGGTGAAATAAAAGAGTGGGTAGAACTGGTATCTAACACGGTATAGACTTCGCAAGAGCTTATGATTAACTTACCCGTGATAATTTTATTCAGGTTCCTCGTCACGAGAAAAAAAACACTCTCTCTTAAACTACCGGCTTTGGTTTGTCTGGGACAGCCTTTGGTGCCTCCATCCTAGTTGAATTTGTCTTCGATGGCGACAAAATCGAACTAAGTGACCTTCTCTTCCACAATTATAACATGCTTTGATTGGCATGGCGCAGCTGAGATCGGATGATGTGTCCCTCTCCTCCGCATTTGAAGCATATAATAGGTGGTCCTTCTCCTTCCTTAACAACAGGTGCTGGTGCTGACGTCTTTCCATCATTGTTGAATCTCCTTTTCTTGAAATGTCCATTCTTATTATTTTGGCCCTGATTACCACCGAAGTGGTTACCATATCTGGCCTGTTGATTCCCTCCACGCTTGTTGTCACCGCTTCAATGACTACTCTCACTGGTATTATAATTTTGCTTTGTCGCTTCTCTTTTAGTTGCGTTGACTCGTTATCGCGCTACCCACTAATCGAGCCCTATTTACAACATCCTAATAAAAACACAGCTTTATGAGAAATAAGATGTTGACGTATCTCTGCTTCAAACCTCTTAAAAACATTCGCGCATTCTCTCTTCATTATCCACCAAGTGGGGCCGAAAACCGTGATAACTCCACAAATTTTGCCTCGTATTGCGACACTGGCCATATTGTTTTGTTCCAACTTGATAAATTCCACCTCCTTCATGTGGCGAATACTTTCGTGAAAGTATTTGTCGTTGAATGCCTCTGAACTTCTCCCAAGATATCTTCAAGACAAAGAAGTTGAGTACGCTTTCTACCGATTCCCACCAAGAATCGCCTCTCCGCAAGAACATAAAGGCGGCAAAGGAACCTTTTTTGCTCCTCGAGCATCCCAAGACATCAAAAATCTTGGTAATCTGCTTTATCCATGCTTCCGCCAGAAGTGGTTTTGGCTCTCCCTTAAACTCCGGTGGTCCCAGCTCCTTGAATTGTTTAGCGGTGACCGCCCAAGAGTTTTCCGTGTTTCCACCTACGTTTTGGACAGGAGTCGCTTTCGCCTGATGTTGCATGAATTCTAAAAACCTTTTAAATGTACTGTCGTTCGTCAATTGATCAGTGTTGTTGTTTACAGGAGGATTATCGCCATCCTGTTGCTCATTGTCCTGATTATTGATCTGTGGAGAATCAACAGTCTCCTGTGCTCCATTGCTATTCTCAACATTCTCGGATGCCATTTTCAAACACTGCCACAAAATAAGGGTTAATTGACATGCAACATATTATCACTATACTCTGACCGACCAATCAAATACCAAATAAACTTAGGTAGGTCATACTAGCGAAGGTATTCCCCGTCTCTCCCCTCCTAGTACTATTCTCACATCTTAGCCAGGGATCATATCCCTAAGCTCTGATACCAACTGTGACGCCCCCAAAATTAGGTATACGTCACCCATCTTGGGTCGCCACTTACATGGTACATAAATCCAAATACAAACTTAATTATACATCTGTCGTGTAACATACGACAATACATAAACTGAGAGTTCTAATAGGAATATTGTCATTTAGACAATATCCATACTCAAGGAGTCCTCATTACAATTATTATCACACTATTTCACAGAATAGTGAGGACTACTAATGTTATCTTCAGACCATCACTCGCTTCCCCAACTCGTCCCAAATATATTCTCATTTCAAAGAGAACGGTGAAAAAGAAAGGGTGAGCTCAACTAGCCCAAGAAGAAATATTATGACTAAGATAATGCGAATAAATTATCATTAGCCTTCAACAATGTTAAACCGATAAAATACAATAGACAACCAGTTTAAGCTGCGGTATGAATGTGCAATCCATTAAAAGAGTCAAGTAGAAAATAAAGTCTACTATCTTTTAGGTTTTAAAAGGTTTTCATCAATTTTATCATCGAGACTCGCTTTAATGAATAAACCACAATATCTAATCATCCATGTGCTACTACCAAGGATTTTCATCAAATTATCAATGGTCATGACTATACCGAATCACCCCGGTCATAATCATACCAAAAACTATCCACCACTGCATTACAGGCCACTGAGGACTTTTGTCACATCATTTATATCAAGCCATGAATATACCGAATGAACCCTGGTCATAATCATACTAAGTTCATCTATGCACGTAAGCCAAAGATAACATAATATAACATGAGGATTTATGACAATGACATAATAATTCAATAAAACAAGTTCAAGAATTATTTTATCCAGAATTAAGTAACGTCCCAAATTGTCAACAAGATATCGTTTTGTAGAGTAAAATTCAAGAATAATCGTAAGAATATTTCCATGAAAAGATATCGGATGAAACGCAAATATCAAGGATATTCTACTAATTTCATGGAGTATAGAAGTCAAAGTTTTAACCAACCGGGTATAATAAAGAATGGTATAACAAAGGAAATCACCATGCATGCGATACTTCGCGATATGCAAAGTTATTCCAATGAATAATAATAACGGAACCAATTGTGAAATTCACACCGATGTGATGTTCCAATGTAATAATAAAGATGGAACCAGATCCGGTGTAAAACACGAATAGGATATTCCAATGAATGATAAAGATTTTAACCAGTCCTGTAAAATACATGCATGTGATGTTCCAATGTAATAATAATAAAGATTTTAACCAGTCCTGTAAAACACACGTATGAGGATGTTCCAATGTAATAATGAAGAATGTCACCAAGTATAGGGTAAACCACGTGATACGATCATGTATAGGGTATGTCACATATGACAAAATAATTCAACATGAATAATAAAGAATGGAATAACAGAGGATTTCACCAAGTATAGGGTATGCTGCAGATAAAAGTTATTCCAATGTAATAATAATAAAAATGGAATAACGTAAGTTCTCTTCATGAATAAGAAAGAATAACACCCCTTACGGCACAACAAATAATATTCCCTACCTTAGAAGAACCTGAATATCGGCAAAGTGAAATAGCAAAATACTCTTCTTCTTTCTCTCTATAGATTTTCTCTATAGCTTCTCTCTATAATTTCTCTCTCTAGAGTTTCATGAATTAATAAAGAAAATAATGAAGGAATGAGCTTCTATTTATAGGAAAATAGAATGCATAGTAATTAATCCATGAACGGTCCGTATTGATTTACTTTAATCGACGGTCCATATTTAAAGCAAAATCTTTTAAATAAAATATAATATATTCTATTTATATAAAAATATTTTACTATGCAAACACTATGCAACACTATGCAAAACACTATGCAACACTATGCATAATAAAATATAATATATTTTATTTATAGAATAACTTTAATAAAGTATTCTGCTTTATATATAAAAAGATGTTTCGCTTTTATTACGTTAATAATACTGAATAAAACAAAACGTCATTATCGCTTATAATAATTCATATTATTAATCGACAATAATGGAATCAAACTGAGTGACTTCTCACATAAGAATCAATAATCAATACCGTGTGCTACTATGCAACCACACGATTCTCGTACTTTTACTACCGAGTAGTTAAACAAAGATCAACCAAAAACTTCCGCCGTTATTTCAATAAAATATTTTTGTCGCTTTTCTCAATCCGACAATAATTACGCTAGGGGTCCACCAATGATTGAGTAGTTATCTAAATATTCCCTGCTAAACCAAATATTCCCCACCAATCGAATATAATATAACCACTTGCATACTTTGCAAAATTTATAAATACTACCCACAACTATAATATTATCTTAAATTCACACCATAATATTAAAAAATTATTTCGACAAAATTTAAATCATTATTGATAAAATCTGGGGTCTCACAACTTATGTGTAGCTTATTCTCTCTAACACTTAAGCACTTTAGATGTGTTGGATTAATTGATCAACCAACAAATGGCTAGCAAAGCTCTTCTATTTATAGACTTTCCAAGGTTAGGGTAGTTTGGTCTTTGAAACATCCCACCTCCTTAAGCCACCTCCTTAGTATTCATTACTTGTCTAACACAACACTTATCCTACACTTGGTCATTACTTCAAAGTCTTGGTCAATACACCTACTTGATCATCACACTTACTTGATCACCACATCACTTGGTCACCACACATTCAACCATATTAATATGGTTTGCCCCATGGGTCAACCAATTTATTGGACTTTAGCTTGGGCTTGGATTAAATAAATCCTTGGGCCATATATTAACAAACACTAGTTGGTTCATAAATTAATAGTTGGGCTTCTCTCTTTAATTCACTTGGACTTGTATATAATTGTTAATCAATCATCCAAGTCCATTAACATTTCTTAATACACATTGTTGATGTATTTTCGTATTCTAATTCTTATAGAATTTATATACGGTATTTCATCATTCATACAAACTCGTATAATACTTCGTACTATACGCGTTTTCATTACTTTGTACAATATCAACGTATCATACCATTATTAGTATTACTCATTCATTACTATATCAACTTCCTTAACGTTTAGGAATTAAGTCCACAAGCGAATTATTACATTTTCCATAACTAGATTTTTATTACATAATCCATCTTACCTTGTTATTCCATCATTGCGTATTTCTCGGAATCTCAAAATTATATCCCGAGTAAATACCGATGAATAGTGTTTTTCGGAAAATTTCTCGGAAAACTTTTATTTTTGTCTTGGAAATCCAAACACTTTAATTAATCCACGTAGCCCAAATACTACAATATTCTAACATCAATAGGTTATACAATGACAACCATCTTGATAACACATGAAATATGATTTTATTATTATTTAATTTAATAAAATCATTTTACAATAAGATCCGAATTTCTCGGTCGTTACATTCTTCCCCCTTTATAAAGATTCTGTCTCTAGAATCTCGTCTTACTTTAATCAAATAGATGAGGAAAATTTTTCTTCATCTTTTCTTCTAGTTCCCACGTTGCTTCTTCAGCGTTGTGGTTCTTCCATAATACTTTTACTGATGGTATTACCTTGTTCCTCAGAAGTTTTTCCTTTCTATCAATGATCTGCATCGGCGACTCTTCATATGATAAATCTTTCTCGATATGAATCGGCTCATACTCGATTACATGCTTATAGTCCGGCTTATATGGACGTAATACAGATACATGAAACATGTTATGTATTCGTTCTAGGTCTGGAGGTAATGCTATCATATACGCTATCTCTCCCACCCGTTTTAATACTTCAAAAGGTCCTATAAACCTTGGACTTAACTTTCCCTTCTTTCCAAAGCGTATCTTTCCTTTCCAGGGAGATACCTTTAGAAACACATACGAGCCCACCTCAAACTCTCAACTTAGTCTATGTGAGTCCGCATATTTCTTTTGTCTATCCTGAGTTGTGACGAGACGTATCCGTATCAACTATAACACATCAGCTGTCTGCTTGCACCAATTCTGGTCCTAGCATCCAGTGTTCTCCCACCTCATCCCAACACAAAGGTGTTCTGCACTTCCTTCCATACAAAGCTTCGTACGGCGGCATGCCTATGCTTTCATGATAACTGTTGTTATATGAAAACTCTATTAGTGGTAGGTGATCATCCCAACTACCCTTGAAATCCATGACGCAAGACCTCAACATGTCTTATAACGTCTGAATTGTCCTTTCGCTCTGCCCATCAGTTTGTGGATGATAAGCCATGCTTAACCTTAGCTGTGTTCCTATCTGCTCTTTCAAACTCCTCCAAAAGTTCGATGTGAATCGTGGATCACGATCTGACACAATCGATACTGGTACTCCATGTCTGGAAATGATTTCCTTAACATAAAGTTTAGCTAACTGGTCTAAGTTATACTTGACCCTAATTGGCAAAAAGTGAGCCGACTTCGTCAACCGGTCCACTATTACCCAAATAGAATCGTACCCTTTTTGCGTTGTCAGAAGTCCCACCACGAAGTCCATCGTGATATGCTCCCACTTCCATTTTGGAATCTCCAATGACTGTAATAAACCACTGGGTCGTTGATGTTCGGCCTTAACTTTTTGACAAGTTAAGCACCTACTCACATACTCTACTATTTCTCTCTTCATATTTGGCCACCAAAAACTCTGTCGAAGGTCTTGATACATCTTAGTACTGCCAGGATGTATCGAGTACCTCGAACTTTGAGCTTCTTGTAATACTTGCTCCTTTAATTCCGTCTCACTCGGAACTCAAATTCTTCCCTCAAATCTTAATAATCCCTCATTATCAAGACTATACTTAACATCTTTCTTCTCGGATAACCGCTTCTTCATTTGGTTACACTCATCCGTCTTGAGTTGTACCTCCTTGACTCTTTCTACGATGGTAGATTGCATCTCCGTCGCAAAGAGTAATTGCCCCGAATCACTCGGCATCTTCACTTCTATTTACATCCTAGCCATCTCTGTTATTAACTCATTTCGAGCTGTTAACATAGACAACTTTTCCCGACCCTTCCTACTTAAGGCGTCGCAACTACATTGGCCTTTCCAGGGTGATACAGGATTTCACAATCATAATCCTTTATCAACTCCAGCCATCTTCTCTGTCTCATATTCAACTCCTTCTGAGTGAAGATATACTTTAGACTTTTATGGTCCCTATATATCTCATATTTTTCCCCATAAAGATAATGTCTCCATATCTTTAAAGCAAACACTACCGCGGCCAGTTCCAGATCATGAGTAGGATAAACTTTCTCATAATCCTTCAACTGCCGAGATGCATACGCAATGACTTTGCCATGCTGCATAAGCACACAACCAAGTCCTTTATGCGAAGCATCACTATACACTACCAAATTTCCCGTGTTATCTGGCAATAACAAAACAGGAGCTTCACTTAATCTCTTCTTCAGTTCTTGAAAACTGTCTTCACATTTATCTGTCCATACGTATTTCACCGTCTTCCTTGTTAAGTTAATCAACGAGGTAGCTATCTTAGAAAAATCTTGGATAAATCTTCGATAGTACCCTAGCTAACCCTAGGAAACTCCGCACCTCAGTCAGCGTTTTTGGTTGTTCCCAATTCATTATCGCTTCCACCTTTATTTGGATCCACTGAATCCCTCTCGGTCAATGACATGACCTAAAATCGCACTTTTTCCAAACCAAAATTCACATTTGGTGAATTTCGCATATATAATCTTCTCCTCTTTAGTGTCTCCAACACTAACCTTAAGTGTTCGGCATGATCTTCCCAAGCGTCTTAGAATAAACTAGAATATCATCGATAAACACCACGACGAACTTGTCCAAATATAGTTTGAACACTCTGCTCATCATATCCATAAATGCAAATGGTGCATTCACAACCCAAATGACATCACCGTAAACTCAGTAATGACCATAACGAGTCCCGAATGCGCCTTTGGTACATCTTCCTTCCTAACCTTTAACCGATGATACCCCATCCGCAAATCTATTTTAGAAAATACTTTGCCCTTTCAATTGATCAAAGAGATCATCGATCCCGGCAATGGGTATTTATTCTTTATCGTTAACTTGTTCAACTCCCGATAGTCGATACAAAGCCTTAACGATCTATCATTCTTCTTGTCAAACAACACCGGTGCTCCCCACGGCGAAACACTTGGTTGAATGTACTTCTTGTTCAATAGTTCCTGTAGCTGAACCATTAGTTCTTTCATTTCCACAGGCGCCATACGGTACAGTGCCCTTGAGACCGGTGCCGTTCTGCATGCGATGTCTATCACAAATTCGATCTCCTATCCAAATGAGTAAACCCAGAATTCACTTGGAAATACATTCATGAATTTGTTTACTATAGGTATTTGTTCCATGGTTGCTCCCACTCTCTGGGTATCAACACTATGGCATAGGTAACCTACACAACCCATCCTTAAAAGTTTTCTAGTTTCTGTCATCGTAAGGCAACACAGACGTCCCGGTAATTTACTACCGTAAAATACTACAGGAGGTTGGTTCAACGTCCTGATTCTCACACTTTTCCTTTGGCAATCTATAATTGCTCCATGGTTAATCAACCAATCCATTCCGAGAATTACGTCGAATTCTCCTAACTTTATCGGTATTAAATCTATCGATAACTTACAACCACGTACATCTACGCAACAACTCCTATGAATATCTTCAACAGGAATTATCTCTTCGTTTGCTACCTTAATGTTCAAAGGTATAGGCAATTTTTCGGGAAAAAATTCTAGTCGTCTAGTAAAATCACATGCTATAAACGAACAAGTATCACCCGAATCAAATAGCACGTATGCATTTATATTGTTGATCGGAATAATACCTGCAACTACCTCCCCTGATGCCACCGCATCTTGGACCGTCATATTAAAAGTGCGGGCCATTGATTTCCCCGGCTGAGCTGGACCACTAATAGCTAACTTCCCGCTATTAGGTCCCTTATTTCCTTCTATCCCCTTCTTCGGGCAGTTCTTTGCTATGTGGTTAGTTGATCCACATACAAAGCATCCATGATTCTTCTTCGGATTGGGACATGTTAAGCGAAAATGAGCCCTTCCTCATCCACAATTATAACATACCGCTTTACCTTTAGAGATGCACTCTAAGTGAGTCTTTCCACAGTGTTTTGAGCCCTCCATCCTCCTCTTAGAGTCCCTTGTTTTACTCCCATATTCCCGAGTTAAAGCCCTTCCTTTTTCGACCGTCACCACTCCCACCGGCTCCCCTCGGTCTTGGTTCCTCCATCAACCCCGCCTTTGGTCTTCTTATCTTTGTGGTAATCGGCTAAGAGCCTCATTCCCACCTTCTATAATTATTGCCTTTTTCTAGTATGGTTCCAAAGGAAGTACTTTGGAACACAGAGATTCGGCTATAGAGCCAGGGTTTCAAGCCCTGCTCGAACCTTCTAGCCTTTCTCACTTCAGTGTCCACTTGATGTGGAGCAAATCGTGTCAGTTCATTAAACTTGGTAGTATACTGGGGAACTGTTATATCCCCTTGTCTCAATTCCAGAAACCTCATCTCCATCCTCCCTTGCATACTCGTGGGAAAATAGTTCTCGAAGAAAATCTCCTTGAACCTTTCCCACGTTAGGTTTCCTATATCGCCCCTAGCTTTGGTTTGCCTCCCACCGTGTTCCCTCTCTCCTTTCATCAAATAGGTTGTAAAGGCAACCTTTTGACCCTCCTCAACATTTGCTATTACAAAAGCTTTCTCAATTTCTTTTACCCATGTCCTGCTTATATAGGTCCGTAGTTCCTTTGAACTCCCATGACCAACACTTTTAAAATCCTTAAAAGTAGTAGTTCGTATTACTCCGTGAATTACGTACATTAGCCCCTCGTTTATTAAATGCAAATGTTAATGATTAACGAACTCCTGCGTTGGATTAACTGGACCACCCTCCTAGGTTGGTTAACATTAAGCGCTACGATTTCGTTGTCTTCTTCTTGGCGGCATTTCGCTGTTAAGAAAATAACACATCATTATTACTTTATTCTTATTGGTTTGTTATTGTTTGTAATAAAACAACAACTCATACTCATTACTCAACATATTCCATAAAAAGATTTATATTGATTTATAACTTGTAGTATAATACTACATTGTTTATATTACTCAGCCTTAGGTGATTACATTTCCATCCCGCAATTACTTTCCAAAAATTAGGATTTACAAAAGACTACCCTTTGTTATACAAAAGAGGGTTTTACGTCACTACTAGATACATAATATTTACATATCTATTCTACTCTAGCTATTGCTAGACTACATCTGCCGTAAGGCATTCTCAAAATCTACTCTGGCCAAACCGGCAATAACATCTCTACTGATGATATGACGGGTCTGTCCTGCTTCTACCTGATATCCAGCTACCTGCTGCTGGAAATCTACATGAGAACTCCTATGAATATAGGACATCCTCTCCAACTTCTGCTTCTTAGTCTTTAGCTCCTGCTTGAGCTCAAAGACTTCACCTCTCAAATCTCGGACTTTGTCCATAGCTAGGACTCTATCATCGTGCTCCTCTTCCCACATTCCTTCCATACTAGCCTTGTCCTCACGGACAGCTTGGAGTTCCTCTTTCAATTCCTTAACTTCTTGTCAGTAATGGACATTCCTATCCAATACCGACATAAATAGTGCTTTCATTGATTCCCCCGTAGACATTTCCTCTGTAGGTGGAACCTGGTCCTCTGTAGGTGGAACCTAGTCAAAGGACATCACGTCCACCTCCTCCTCTAGCATGCCATCAAATATGTACATGTAGTCTAAATCGTCCGAGTCTCCCAGGCTCGATGGTCACCAACTCTGGTTCTACTGGCTCACGGATTTGGTAGTATCTCTACCCGATTAACTGAATCCTCGCTCACTACATGTATATCTCTATACATATCATTTTCTCCTGACATCTAAAATAAAACAATATAGTTTGATTAGTACATCGTCAAGAAAAATAATAAAAATACATAACATAATATAATGCATTTTTATAAGGTTACTTTCCATCTTTTACTTCTTTATTCTTTCATAAGGTTATGACTTAAGGTTCTACTTTCCCCCTTAAGTTTTATAACTTAGGCTTTGATACCAACTTGTAGCGCCCCTAAATCCGGGTATCTTCCAACCCGACAGATGGTGCTATACTGTACAACATTCATACATTCATTCAATTGAAAAGTCTCAAAGAACGAACATAACTTCTATATATTTAAAGTAATATTTATATTTCCCAAGTTCTATACCCGTTACAAAGGTTCTTTGTCATAATATCAGTTAAATTACAACAATAGACCTATACTATTACAAGACAGCTTAGTAATCTGCCTTAGCTTTTCCCTTATCATTTTTCGATCCTTCGGGACGTTCAGTCTTAGCTGCATTCATATGGTTCAAGCAAGAGTGAGCATAACTAGCTCAGCAAGTATAACAATTTAATAACAACATGCTTGACACATACAAATCGTATATCTTCAATAACTGAACAATAGTTATGAAGTACTATTGATAATTCAAAATAACACTTCATCTTTTCTTTCAAAATGTTTTTCAATAACAACAGTATTTAGTAAAACATTCACTTTGGTCAGAGACCTCGAGTATTCATTCTTTATTAGAAAAGGATAACCCGAAAACAAGTCCGTAAGCCCGATAACACTTACGAGCACTTCTAGGTGATCAGCCTATTGTACTCTATGTTGATCAACACTACATCTATTAAACGTTTGCACGTTTAAGCATTTGGCAACCTCACGTGCCTGTCGTTTTACCGACAAAACATTTGTTTAACATTTCAGTCTTCTTTTTAAAACCATATCAAGTAGTTGACAAAAGATAGAAACATTTGATAATACATGAATAGATTATCAATACATCAAGTCTAGCCAAAGGAATTGGCTTCAACTTTATCATAACTCAATTCATGCGAAAGAATACATGAACCTCAAAAAAACTTGTTCAGATTGAACTGAGACAAGAGTTAGAATACTTGCCTTTAGCGTCTGATACGGTATTTTAACTTTATTTTCAAGTCATTCAAGTCTCTACAATACATGATCACATAATGCCTTAGATTAGGTCACATATAATCAAGCATGTATATGACTATACCATACCCTTCATTTCAATCTAATGGTGTATTAGATTCAGTTACTATTTGTTCCAGTTTGTCATTATGCTTGCATCTATATTCGACTAGGTTATCTCAACCTTTATATCACATTCCTTAAGGTTTAACAAAGTTTAAACAATGTTACATTACCTTCCTTAAGTTATATTTACTTCCATTTCTTTTTTTTTGTATTTAGAAACCTTCATTACTATCTTTGTTCGAGATCGGCGTTATGCGGCCCAATTTTATACTTACATCTCGTCATGCTGCAGCCCGAGCTTAATGTATAACTATCCTGACTTGGCGCTACTGGCCATGTCCTTACTTAATGGTCATGCCATTTCCCACACCCGCAGGATTTTGTCATTGTTCATGGTAACTAAGGTTCACTACCATGCAGCGAACTCTTCGCAGATGGCTCTGCATTCTTCGTTAGGGCATGCCTTGTGTCTTTTTGTTTGAGGCTTGGCGCTATGGCGCCAACTCTGTGCACCAGAAAACAATTTTAGTTTTGAAATTTTGTGAACTTCCCGGACGCATAACTTCTTCGTTATAAGTCCGAATTGGCTCGTTCAAAAGCCTACGGTTCACAAATTACGTAATCTACATGGCCATTCAAGAATTTTATCTATTTGACTTCGTTTGCTAAAAATTCACCTATTGGTTCATTTTTAACGAAAACGATAAACGTTCGTGAACGTTCAACGCTTGTTTCTTCATTCTAAGTCGGAATCCGGTCATTTTTGAGTCAGCAACTCTTAAATACCGATTATGACTTGTCTCTATTGGAAAACAATGGTCTCGTGATCAAACACAAAATTTGACTTCCATTTCGAGAATTTTGCGTATTCAACGTTTATCGTCCAATCGTGCAAATTCCGGCAATTCTTCATTCTTATGATTTGATCAACATTACAAATGAACTTCATTCATCATGTGAACATCTCAACATACTTAATACAACAACTTATATTCATTGTTGGATTTTGACTTATTCTTCATGAGCTTATAACTTGTCAAATTATAAACTACTTAAGATTTGATTATTCATGACTTATGACAATTAAGGTTTATTAATCATCATACTTACATACTCTTCACATATAACTTTACTTAGGTATACATGATACATATGATCATATAAATTCTTTTACATTCATATCATTTCTCTTAATAAACTTCTTACAGATTCATATTATTTTCACATAAGTTTATAACTTATGCTGGCTTAAATGACTTAATACCAACTTAATTGGCTTAAGTTCATTACTTACTCATTCATGTTTCTTAATCCAACTTTTCTTATCATCCTATCATGGTAGAGATAGAAGATAATTGAGAAGAAGTCTTACTCTTTTGTAGTCTTGGTAAGTAGCTTGCTTCTTCTTCTTACTTATGGAATGACTTATGTGTAGCTTATTCTCTCTAACACTTAAGCACTTTAGATGTGTTGGATTAATTGATCAACCAACAAATGGCTAGCAAAGCTCTTCTATTTATAGACTTTCCAAGGTTAGGGTAGTTTGGTCTTTAAAACATCCCACCTCCTTAAGCCACCTCCTTACTATTCATTACTTGTCTAACACAACACTTATCCTACACTTGGTCATTACTTCAAAGTCTTGGTCAATACTTCTACTTGATCATCACACTTACTTGATCACCACACATTCAACCATATTAATATGGTTTGCCCCATGGGTCAACCAATTTATTGGACTTTAGCTTGGGCTTGGATTAAATAAATCCTTGGGCCTTATATTAACAAACACTAGTTGGTTCATTAATTAATAGTTGGGCTTCTCTCTTTAATTCACTTGGACTTGTATATAATTGTTAATCAATCATCCAAGTCCATTAACATTTCTTAATACACATTGTTGATATATTTTTGTATTCTAATTCTTATAGAATTTATATACGGTATTTCATCATTCATACAAACTCGTATAATACTTCGTACTATACGCGTTTTCATTACTTTGTACAATACCAATGTATCATACCATTATTACTCATTCATTACTATATCAACTTCCTTAACGTTTAGGAATTAAGTCCACAAGCGAATTATTACATTTTCCATAACTAGATTTTTATTACATAATCCATCTTACCTTGTTATTCCATCATTGTGTATTTCTCGGAATCTCAAAATTATATCCCGAGCAAATACCGATGAATAGTGTTTTTCAGAAAATTTATCGGAAAACTTTTATTTTCGTCTTGGAAATCCAAACACTTTAATTCATCCACGTAGCCCAAATACTACGATATTCTAACATAAATAGGTTATACAACGACAACCATCTTGATAACACATGGAATATGATTTTATTATTATTTAATTTAATAAAATCATTTTACAATAAGATCCGAATTTCTCGGTCGTTACAGTAACTCCCAATAACATTAAGGGCTATGTATGTTTATTCCCTCATACGTTCTTTTGAAAAGAGCTCAGAAAAGAAGAGAGTTCAGAGAGAATTGAGAGAGAAAGAGAAGAATTTCTCTCAGAAATATTGAAGGTTGAGAATCAAAGAAGGAAGTAGGAACAAGATTATCCAAGTTATCTAGTTAATCTGGAGGTAATAATCTAGCCCCAACTCTAGTTATGTTCTCTTGAGTTTTCATCAAAAAGATGATATTTGGTGATTAAATTGATAAGGAATATGTAATATGTGTTTTTGAACTTGTATAATTCGTTGTATGTTGTTTAGAATTGAGTTTTCAGTAATTAAATTCATGGAAACATGTCTAAGAAAAGGAAATTTGAGGTTTATGGTAATATATGTATTTTGGTCTATTTTGAGGCTAAAATTAGTTGGGAAATCATGTAGTAATCTGTAAATTGATAGTAGATGGTAATGCGTTGAAAAACGCATTACAACGCAAGTTAAACAAATCAAATCGGTTGAATAATGAGTTCGTAGCGCTTTATTTCGCTAAATATGTCAAAATATGTAAAATTGGCATGATCATGGAAATTTGAGTCTCTAGAATGGGTTGTTAAAGTTGTTTATGAGGTTAGAATCATGTTATGCATGTTTGGTGTTAAGTTTATCAAGTTTATAACATCTGGGTTTGTTAAAATTGGTTTTTTGGTGAAGAAATTAGGAGTTTTGGGGTTAAACAGTGTTCTCCACGAACTACAGAATTTGATTCTGCTAACTGGAACCGTAGCGCCTGTCTCGGTCAACTGAGTCTCAGGGGCAGCGCTGCAGCACCGTCCTTAAGTGTTTTGGAAGCGCCGCAACGCCTCCCAGCACCGTCGCGCCATCTCTTACTACAAAATGAGGCGTTGCAGCGCCACTTGACAGATTGGCCCAGAAAAGTATTTTTTAAGTGTATGATCCTAGGATTGTTTATATAACCTCAATGAATAATTGTAATGAGATGTTAAACATGTTATAAGACTTAATAACGTGTTGTAATCACACAGATGATAATTATAAGCAATGAATTTACAAGTTATGAAAGACTTTAACGTGTTGTTCATTAAGTTTGGTAACACTGTTTGAACTCTAAGGACTTAACTGCATGTTAAGTACCAATTGAAAGATATATTTTGGAAGCATAAGATGAAATTTAAAGAATGATAGGAAGGTTAAGTTAATTAATTTAACTAACCTAATATACATCAAAAAGGATGTAACTGCAAGATTATAAGAACTTGACTAAATGTTAAGTAAGCATTTGAATGAAGTAATTTAAAAGCATGAGATGGAAGTTGATTTACTTAACTTTAATGAAGATAATACATTAATATAATGTAATATCAAGTTATGACGACTTAACCGAACGCTAAGTGTCGTCTAAAAGAGAAGTATAAAGAAATATGAGACGAAGGTTAACTTAAGTAATGTTAACAAACATTATACATCTAAGGCGAGGTAAAGACAAGGTTTAAGACTGAATGGTAAGTGTCAATTAAAGTGGAATGTAATGAGAAGGAAAAAGAATTTTTTTAACGTAATTAAACTGATTGAACAAAGAGATGTCTTAACAAGACTTAAACACTTGATTGAACATCGAGTGACGATTAGAAGGAAATGTTTTGAAATAAAAGGGATAAGACTAAGAGTCAATGCAATCTAATTGATTTCATTGTGTATATGTAACTGATACATGTGTATATGAACTTGTGAACTGAAATAGGATAAACGCAGAGCGGTTAAGAGGTAGTTGATAATCAACAAGTCAGGCAAGTCTTTCAGTTCCTATTTGCTATGTGAAATTGATGATGAACTATTTTAAATCTGTATTGCAAAGAACACGATACGTTATATATGTTGTAAGTATGAAACGTTGAAGTCAATTTATGACTACGTTGATTGAGTAAAGAATGTTGATTGAGTAATGAACTCAATCTTTATACTTTTTATTTGAACTGCAACATGTATGTTATGTTAGCCCAATGATTATGAGATGCATGTTGAGCATGTTATTATGTGCTATGTGATACATGAAAACTGTTAGAATTGCTGAGATGTCGAGCTCAACCTTGCAAATAACAATTTTTGCAGGTTAAAGATTCAAGGTAACGCTATGTGCTACTTGAATGACATGGATCAAATGCAATGTATGAAGATTGAATACTTTAGCTATAGTTGTTATTCTTTTAAACCATGTTTAAGGTTTTGAGAAATGTACCTGATAATTAATGATGTGAACATTCATATTTAGTTGTAGAGCTTTAGCTACCCAATGTATAAGGGATATAGAGCTAAGATGAAAGATGTTATATAATAACTCTGATGAAGTGAATCATGAAAATAAATTTGATTCAAAGATGTGTAGATGATAAAGGTTATGATTCAGTGAAGTTAATAAAGAAAGAAGATAGAAAAGTTTAAATTATTCCGCATTTTATTAATTGTAGCATCGAATAATGATGTAAAGTTAGAATAAAGATGTATTGATAACGACCAAGATTGAGAGTTGGATTGTTTGAATTTTGGAGTCGTTACAGGGACACTCCATCCAAATCTGTGTAACATAGGACACAACAGTGAAGTAAAAAAAATTGACTTGTCATACATGATACAACAAAGACTAGAGCCTTTCTCCAACAAAATCTTCAAGACTTCAAGTAATACCCCCTTCTCTGTCTCTATATAATTGACCTCCTCTTTTGGATGTCCAATATTAATTGTGTAAGGACCCGGAATTTTACATGATTTTACGAATAAATTTTTTTAATTATTAATTAATGTTGATAATTATTTTGAGTTTTGCGGGATATGAATAAATAGGCTAGTCAATTTATTGTCTATGCAGTGTAAATAAGGTGATAAAGAATACCTGATCGAAATCTTATTATAACTTTGGTTAATAATATAGTTATTATTATAATTGTATTCTGGAATATGTGGTTAAAGGTAAGTACAGATCCGATAAGGTGTAATATTAGTAAACCCTAATGATCAGTTAGGAAACCCTAATGTTAATTAGGAAACCCTAATTCTAGATCTGGTAACTCTAAACCCTGATAACAAACCATAATCTTAATTAGGGTTATAAATAAGAAGTTATGACTTAATATACTAAATATTATTTATTCAATACTAGGTATGATTATGTAGGATTAAGTATGAAAATTTTATCAGGAAAAGAAATTAAGACCCTAACTCTGAATATCAAACATTAATTAGTAAACCCTAATTTAGAAACACTAAATTCTAATTAGGGAACCCTAATACTGATTAACAAACCCTAAGGTTTTAATATTTAAGGGAAGTATGTGAAAAGACCAAAATAACCCTAGAGATAATCGGGAAATTTCAAAATTACCCTTAGTAAGGGTAAATGCCCTTGAACTTATCTTTTAACAAAAGATATATACAAATCTTGGTGACTCATCACCCAAGATTTCCCATGTGTGTAAATCCACCCCACAAGTGACCAATTTACCCTCAAAGTTAATTAGGGAATTACGAAAATACCCTTAGTATAGAGGAAATTACCAAATTACCCTTTCTCTTCCAATTTTTTATGATAAGATAAAATCTATGACTCGTCACTTGGGGGATTTGCCACATGTGTTAAAATAGCCACCACCAGCTACAATATGACACCTAGCAACAATTGGATGAATTGAATCAAGCTTGGAATGGATTAAAGTCCCTTTTAATCCTTACTTTAAATATCCGTGTAGATATACTTCTCCTCTCTAAGATCACAAATTCTATACCTCAAATATCTCATATTTTAGTCCTTAATCAGCCCATAGCAAGCTTAGATCAGAATCATAAAGAAGAATTTCAAGATTTGCTTAAAAGGTAAGAAATCCTAATTTTGTTCTAGATCTTGAAAGCTTTGATAGATGTTATGTTTTAGTGTTTAGAGATGTTAAATAACATATTAATTAGTGATCTAGGTTGCTTAAACATGAATCCATAATTGTTAAATACATAAAAATAAAGATTTGAGAAAGCAGTCAAGAACCCTAAAATTTTGTCTTACAGTCGACTGTCAGGCCTCTTAGATCCGAATCTGTTAGTTGTTTAGACTGTTAAGTGTATTGTTGATATACTATGACATGAGGTTAGTATTATAGAAGTGAAATTAGAGCCAAAACATATAAGGATTGTAAGATATTTAAGGTCAAAACACGTTGACCAGTCACAAAAAAATTTCTAGAACATCAAGAATAGTGTCTGACAAGTTATTTAACCCCTTAGATCTTTCAATTGTGGTAGTTATACTATTATAGGACCCCTAAGTGTAACTCTTGTGTGTACTGACATATGGACTACATGTCCATGACAATCGACTGACCATTTCATCAACTGAGTGACAGATAAGATTGCTCAAAAGTGTAACCCAAATGAAAACCCAGTTTTACGGGTAACCTGTAAAATCTTAAAAGCCGTGCTCGATGTACCATTTGACTAGCTTAGATTTAGATCCTCTGATGTTGCTACGACACTTTTAAGTGTTGTATTGTTGTAGTATAACACATATACTATACAATTGTTACACTATAACACTTGCCTAATACTTAGAATCCAAGATATTAGGCTTTGAAATAGGGTGTAATACACTGACCAAGTTTTTGGTTTACCCAGAAACTCAAGATCAGGCCTTGAGAGGTAGTTTGACCACCTATAACTTACTGATGTGATGTAATTAGATCAACCACTTGTTTTATGTCCATAGTACTACATCCTTGAACCACTTTCATGACCAAAAATGTATTCAGTTAAGAATTAAAGCAAGTCAAACTCACCACCTAGGCGTTGACTTTAGTGTTCTTCAGTTGTTGAAGAACACCAATAACGACGGTTTCTGTCACTATAGGGTCTTTTAGCAACACTTTAGTTTTAAAATAATAAATATAATCTAAATGAATAGAAATAAATACTAAATAATTATTATTAATTAATAATTAATTTCTAAAATACATTTTTAGATATAATAAATAATTTTTAATATTTTTACATAAAATTTCATTAATATTAATTTATTTAAATATTAATGATAATAAAATTAGTTAATAATTTTATTAAATAAATTAGTTAAAATTGATATTAATGTTTTAAAAAATCATAATACATGATAATAAATTATTAAAAATTGATATTAATGATTTAAAATTATTATCATTAATAATAAATTATTTGAAAATAATATTGATGATTTAATAATTATTATGAATGATTAATAATTATATTAATGATTTGTAAAAATCATTTTAATTGATAATAAATTAGATAACAATAATAATAAATCATTTTTAAATAATAATAAATTATTTAAAAATTTAAAAAATGAAACTAATGATTTAAGACTAAAAGACAATTTGCACCCCAAACTTTACACCCTTGTTGACTTTTGCACCCTAAACCGAAAAAGGTGTCTAAGTACACCCCAAACTTCAATTAAACGTAATAGATAACACACTTTCTTCACTTAACCGATCAAAAGTGATCGGCCAAGGCTGTAACACAAGTTTGGGGTGCACATTGTATTTTAGTCTAAAATAAAAGCACCGCATCACAACCTTTCATCAACACTGCAACACCACCTCTTCCCACAATTCCATAGGGTCGAGCTCTAGTGGATCTTCGCCATGGTTATCGGATAAAGTTAAGGTCATTCGTTTAGACAAAACAACATTCACACATAAAGACATCTTAATGGCCACTGGGAATTTTTCGGATGAGAAAATTTTTTTGGGAGGGAGGATTTGGAACAATGTACGAGGAGTGTTCTTGGATGGGAGAGAAGTAGCCAGTAAAAGAAGCGTGAAGAGAGAGGTATCGAGGGGGAAGAGAGTTTCGAGCAAAAATGGAAGTACTAACTGGAAATGGATTTGGCTGGCCTCATCCAAACCTTGTGACACTATACGATTGGTGGCTTGATGGCTCAGAAAAATTGTTAGTTTACGAGTATATGGTTGGTGGTAGCTTGAAAGAACTTATTTCAGATCGAACACGCCTCACATGGAGGCAACGAATAGATGTGGCACGTGTATATCTACGGAGTGCTAGCAATGGAGCTTGCTATTGTGGGAGGCGGCGACGATGGATGGGGGTGAAGTGTGCCTGGTGGAGTGGCGAGCGTGGGTGATGGGAGATGGTCGACGTGGATTTAGTACAACATTGGTGCCAGTGGCACTTTTGGTGTCCGGGCTAGGAGATGGGGTGGAGGAGTTGTGTGATTTGTTAAGGATTGCAATAAGGTGTGCAGCAAAGGCGCCGCAAGCTAGGCCAAATATGAGGGAGGTGCTTGCTATGTTGGTTAGGATTTCATCTGCAAGCCGAAGGGATTTGAAATATAGCTCTTCCCCTCCTTCATTGTGATATTTTTGAGCTCTAGAACGAAGAAACATAGGTGTTTATACATATGAGGTTTAAATACATTTTGTATTTCATAGTCATTTTTCTTGTAAAAAGTCATTTAAATTCATTATTCTGAAGAAGATTTTGGTCATCAAAATTTTGGGATGTGTTTAGAACCAATTATCAAACTCATATTAAGTAATCTTTTCTGTAAGGTTAAAAGAGCACCCATGACCTGATGGCTAGACTACAAAATGAGGAGACTGAAAAATGGTTTGGGAGATGTAATAAGACAGGTAAACATGGGTTTCTCAGCTAACTAATTATTTTCTTTTGCTGTACTGAAAATTTGTTGATTTTACATAGGTGATTTGATTATGTGAATTGGAAACACAATTGGAATCTTTTTTGAATCTCAATGGTTTGCTCAATTGGAAGTTGTAGAATTGCAGCCATGGCAAGGCTTCTGATAGCCGAAAGGGTCTCACAGACTATTGCAGGTAGGAGTAATTTTAGTAGCTTTGACATTTGCGAGCATTCGAGTTTTAACACCTTTAATGTAACCCTCTGCCTGTAAATTCCATAGACAAGATGGTGTCAACCTTTTATAGACATTGACGAATGTAAAAAAAATTATTTATGTAAAGTGGTAGAAGGATTATGTAGGTGGATGCAATCTTGTTCAGCTTCCTAGTGAATACCATAACTAATGTGCATTGGGTAGTGAATACCATAACTAATGTGCATTGGGAAGAAAAGCATGGTAGCATGTAGTTAGTAGTATTACAGAAAACATGACCCAGGCAGAATGGAAAGGTGAAACATGTTCTACGAGTCAACCCCATATGCTCCACATGCATGCATTGTTTGCTTCATCACCCCTGTTAGCTCAATTGTTTTGGAAGGTGTAGTTCAAAGGGGAAAGCCTCACAAATAGTCGTTCATTGAGAGGGAGAGGAAATGGGTGTTTGTTTAAGAGGGAGAAAGTTGGTTATGGAGGAAAGAGAGAGAAAGTTGGTTATAGAGGAGAGAGAGAAGGGAAAGAGACTAGTCAATAGATTGATTTAAAAATAATACATTTGAAGGAGAATATTTTATTTATTTTAGACTAAAATACAATGTGCACCCCAAACTTGTGTTACAGCCTTAGCCAGTCACTTTTGATCGGTTAAGTGAAGTGTGCTATCTGTTACGTTTAATTGAAGTTTGGGGTGTACTTAGACACCTTTTTCGGTTTGGGGTGCAAAAGTCAACAAGAGTGTAAAGTTTGGGGTGCAAATTGTCTTTTAGTCATGATTTAAAAATCATTATCAATAATAGTAAATCATTTGAAAATAATATTGATGGTTTAAAAATTATTATGAATGATTATTAATTACTTAAAAATAATATTAATGATTTTAAAATCATTTTGATTAATAATAAATTAGTTAAAATTAATATTAATCATTGAGAAATTGTTTTAAGCTTCTAGAAATTATTATAAATAATATTTAAATTCTTAAATAAAGTTTACTCGAGAAATAATTCGATAATTATCCGATCAAGCTATAAAACACCAAATATACATCGAATACAACCCAGACACTAGTGAATTGATTAGATATCAACTGTTATTGTTTCTAATTACTACAATGAACATATTTAGGTTGCGTTGACAGTTTCAAATATTATAAATTAGCTGATCGTTGAACAAGCAAGTTTTTCTACACTTTGTGCAAACTTTATATTTCCAAAGCAAGTTTTCTAGCTTCATTTAATTTATTTATTAAATGTAAATTTTCTATTTATCAGATATGATCTTGTGATATACAGTGTTCATGATTTCTGTTGTTAAAAAGGTTATGAATTATTGTTCAAACATAACCAAGACATATGAGCTATTGTTTGTGTAAAAATGTGTTTGATTTGATATCAAAACATAGATTTTGAGAAACCAATGTTGTTTGGTACAAACATATATATTGACACTATTATGATCGGCAGTAAAAGGCTGACCGGGTTCCATATACCGGCATTTATAGCAATGACCGGGGGTTATTTAGATAGGATGATATGCATACTCCTAGGTTGTTTGGTTGAGCGGATCAACTCGGGTTTCTAAGTTTATAGGACTGATAAAAACTCGTAATGTGCGGGGTTTGGCAGATAAACCTCAGTATATATATATGTGGAAAAACTCTGAACTTTATGTTCATTCAATCCAGATTTGGTGTGGGTATAATATTGTTACTTGTTCAAAACTTGTTGAGCTTTCTGTAGCTTATCCTCGCAAATATTTATCATTTGCAGATAGAAATGATGTATCCGGCAGCTTCAGTATTTGTGGATAAAAAGGCTTAAGACATGGTTATCCTTTTTGAGGACTATAATATAATAGTTAACGACATTTCGAATCCATGTAATTGTATATTAATTTGTGAAATGTATCAGTAGTTTCCAGTGTTTAGTTTTACATTCTAATGAAATTAGACAAGAAAACAATATCTATATGAACTAAACATCTGAATGATAGTATTAACAGACATTGGGATTCTCTGATGCACTGAGGTAGCGCTTCTCATTTCCAAGAACCATACCATTAATACTATGAATGTCAGATAGATAGGAATTATTGATATGGAAGAAATATCTATAAGATACTAAACCTGTACAACTAAGTGAGGGTACTTAAATACAATAATTGTTCTGACGAGAACTACTATCTGCTATGAGTACTGTAAATCTTGGATTTATGGAAATTATTATCTTATGGAATATTTACGTGAGCACCAAATCTGCTACAGGAAATGTAGAGAATTTGGGGCGTCACAAATTGAACCATTTCACTTTATATCCCTTCAAAGCTTAATGTACCCTATATCCTATTGGTTTAATTTAAATATTTCGGGCCCCACATTTTTAGAAAAGATAAGATGTGGTGAAGTGGGTGGTGGTTGTTTTTTGCAGTTTTTGGAGGAGTCATTATTTTACCAATTTTATTAATATCTCTCTTCCTATAAGGTGTGACCCAAAATCACCAAAAGTAACCATTCAAAGCCTCAAGCTTTTATTATTATAATAAAAGATAATATCTCTCTTCCTATAAGGTGTGACCCAAAATCACCAAAAGTAACCATTCAAAGCCTCAAGCTTTTATTATTATAATAAAAGATGGTACAATTCATAAACTATGTGCCCATGCCCCCCCCCCCAAAAAAAACCCAAACCCCGTCTTTTACTTTTTCATTTTTCAATGGGGTCCATGATCTCTCCCTTTTAACAATCACTCGTTTGGACCACATTAATTATTCTAATTGGATCCAAATTTAACGCAATAGGAGAAAATTTGCATGACAGTGAGAAATTACCTTCATGCCCATGGTTGGTGCTGACGTGGACATTAAAACCTAAAATTGGCCGCCTGTGTTTTGCACTTGGGTACATCTAAAGAGAATTTAAAAAAAAACAGAGAAATAATCAAACTAATAAGATTGTTTATATCATCTTCTTCAGTTCACCATTCTGCAGATCAACACCTCAAACACCAAAGTCAGCACCTCCACCTTCACCATCCCACCATCATTTTATTCTACTTTTTCTCAATATACGTAGCTCCGTCAACATCAACATCACAAAACATATCAACCATTGCCGAAAGTCCAGCACCAACTGACCATCAAAAACCCATCTCATCCATATATTTGTTCTCTACAAAGACAAAGTACACATGTACATATACAATATATATATATATATATATATATACACACATATATATGATAAAAACATTCAACAAACAAAATAGGTATTAAAAGATAGAAATAGCAAACGTCCAACAAGCAACATAAATTTCATGGTTCCACAAACATGAAGTTATAAACAATAACAAACACAATAGTAGAAAATTAAAAACACATATGTTGTAAAGAAAGAGAGAATCTTAGAGAACCGGATATAGCAGTTTGACTAGAAATTTGACAAACCCTACTTCTTATGTTTTCTTTTACTACAATGACAAATTTGCCCCTTTTAGTACTAGTTGTTCACCAAATTAGAATAGTATAACTCAATGCCTATTAATCTGCAAGTGTAGAAATTCATTTCGGACAATTGAAGCTTCTTGAAATGTTTCTTTTTAAGAACCAAAAAATTTGTGCCAAAATAATAGATACCAATAAGAACAAGAGGCTTATATATATATGTGTGCACAAAAAATTGTCACTTCATGATACTTGTCAATAGTGAGGTTTGGCTATGGAGCTACATGGTGATCGCTAGTGACAAGCATGTTGTACCAATAGTGGCCTCCTAGGGTTCTTCTACAGTGGTAACAAGATGATGAACCCCGATAGAATTTTTCAAACACCAATTTAGTAATCAAAGCGCCCGAGAGTGGTGAAAAGAGGGGGGAAATAAAATGCAAATATATATAAATATATACAAACACAAACACAAACACACACAAGGGAGTATTAGCTAGTAATGTGCAACACTGATGCAGGACAAATCTCGGATGAAGAAGTAACAGAAAATAAACTAGTATTTAAACTGCACGTATAAACCACTAGTATCTCTCAAGTGTATCAACACCAAGAAGGATAAAATACCTCTACGGTATGAATAAAATAATCAACTTCAAACTGTAATTTTGGCTAGATATTTATAAGTTAGAGATTAGGGTTACTTTCCTCTTGTTTCCCTAAAGAGGACAACCCAGCAGCAGCAAAACAACCACAGCAGCAACCTTCATCTTCTCCTCTTCCTTTTTTTCTAGTGAAAAACCGCGATTAACAGTACTCCGGCTATGAACAGTAATTCCGGCAGTGAACAATAATTTCAGGCGTGATTTTTTTGTTTTTTTGAAAGTCCAAGATCTCCCAAAAACTAACAAAAATAATGAAGAAACTTTAAGCTTTGATACCAAAAATGATGCAGGACAGATCTAGGATGAAGAAGTAACAAAAAATAAACTAGGATTTAAACTCCACATTTAAACCACTAGGATCTCTCAAGTGTATCAACTCCACGTATCAACACCAAGATGGATAAAATACCTCTATAGTAGGATACCTCTACGGTACGAATAAAATAATCAATTTCAATATTAATAGTTTGCGGTTTACATGACTTGTGGAGATTACATCACTATTTAAAGATATTCAAAAGCCTAATATTACTTGAAATATAATAAAAGTACTAAAGGACTAAAATACCTTATTAATAATTCCTAATCACTAATTAATGTCCTAAATTCTCACTAATAAATAAAATACATAAATCACATCAACTACTTTTATATTAAACATAATAAAAACTCTTAAATAATAAATATAACAAATCTCTTCTTTGTTCTTGATTTGGAGTCCTCATCAAACACATTTTGGGTAGACTCAAATGATGATTTTTAGTGTCCTATATGTGAGCTAGTGTTTTGATTATTGTGTGATTTCAACTATGGTGGTATGTCTCCTCTCCTCATTGTTTGTGCATAGGTGGAGGAAGAGGAGGAGATGGTGGTGGTGCGGCAGGTGGATGAAGATTTGGTAGTTGTTGTGGTATGGAGGGTTAATAGTGGTGGTCGTAGGTAGTGTTAGTAGTGTTCGTGGATGAAAAAATTATTGTTGCTTTTTCTAGGAGAGTAAATACAGAGATTTGTGTAATAAGAAAAAATAAAACCCGATACAAGGAGAGAAAAAATATATTTTACATATCTTTCTAAGAAAAATTAAAACAAATTAGTTGAAACAATCCCTGTCAACTATAAGTACGTCATGTCAGTACTCAGTACAGACCATGGTATAAAGGTCATTGTATTATTAAGTTTTTTCCCGTTGACTTGAAATTGAGCCCAATTGAAATGATTAATGCAGTCCAAAGGACTGATTCAAAAACCTTTTTTTGACAATTTGGGACACCCCCCGGTCCTTAGGATGAAGGAACTCAAACTAAAAACAAAATTCAAAATAAATCCATAAGCTATAAATTGAATATTTAAATATACCCATTGTCAACATAGTTATAGAAATAAACAATGTTCTAAAAATTCCCGCCTAGGTCTGTCTAGTCCCGCCTAGGCGCTAGGCCTTCTGGCGCCTCACCTAGGCCCAAAGCAAAAAAAAATCTCCAAAATTAGATTAGCGGTTTAGAAGTGGGGTAAAGCAGGCGGATTTTTTTTTTATTTTAATAACTACCCAAATCAGATCTTGATATATTTATTTTTCAAATGATTTGTAATATTTAGTTTAATTTAATATAATTCTTAAATTTATAATGTAATATTTAGTTTAAATTTATAATGTAATATTTAATTTAATTCAATATATTTCTTATATTTATATTTAGTTTCTTAAGTTTTAATATTGAATTAAGTTCATGAAATTTTAAATTTTATTATTTAATAACAATCTTGTTTATGAATAAAACAAATATGTTTGAACTTTGAACAATTGCATGTTTGTGTTTGAACTTTGACATTAACAATATAGATATGTGTGTGAACTTTAAGCAAAGACCTTTATTGTCTTTATTATAGATTGTTTTACTTTATATTATGATTTTGTTTGGATAAATGTAAGATACAATATTAAAATTGGCTTAAAATAAAAAATTCCGCCTAGGCTCCGCTCAGGCCCCTTAGGCGCTAGGCCCCTGAAAGTAATATGCATATAAGCCAATCATGTATGATGATAAAGCATATACTTTGTAATCAATCTTATTTATTTATTAATGAAAGAATTATTTATTAAAGGCATTTAATTATCTACAAGGTATTGTTTTAATAGTATGTGATAAACTCATAGTTTTAAGCAATGCTTTTAGAATCATGATGATATCTAAATTCTTAGATAGCTTAAAACTAAAATGTTCCCAATCAATGGATTACTAAAAAGGGGATTAATAAATCCGGATAGATTGGTACGTACGTTGCTTACTCATTAGATGAGGATGATTGATCTCATGATCATTTGTGTGGACACTAAAGCAAATATGTAGGTGCTTATTAGAGAATAAGTTCATTGAACGTGACTCGCTAAAAAATACCTAATAGATTTTTACTTGTCTGTCAATAGAATTCCTGTAGTGATAGTAGTACAAATGATCCTTAGACTTGAGATTATCATAGTATCTTATATATAATGAATTACACTTTGACTTGCTCCTTAAGACTCTTAGAGTATATCAAATGGTATGCTTGGGTGTAATAAGTTATATATAAAAATAATGAATGATCAATAAAGAATCTACCACTTCTAGTAAAAGAAGAGAAATGTCATATGTGATTCGATAAATGGCAACCCAGGAATTCTTGGTCAAGGTGAAATGAAATTAAAAAGTAGTTTCGAATTTGCATTTATTAGAAATTATGCATTTGGGAATCAAAATACATATAATTAAATAAAATAAGACTTGACAGTAATTCTATGTCTTATATTTAATTGGGACATTTGTATGGTGGAAGGATTGAATTATACGGTAACTATTTACTCAAAGGTTATTTTATGATTAATGTTGAAATCTATATTATCTGAAAAGACGTTAATCGCATAAGAGTTTTATCCTTATTGTAGAATAAATATTATTTATTTAAATAAATTAATAGTTTAATTTATTTATTTAAATAAGATTAGAATTGTTCTAATTGATTTATTCACAACCGGTTTAATATGGAGAACTTAAAGAGTCACACCATAAAAGGAAGAATAATTATTTAAGAAGTTAATGGAATAATCGTAATAATATGTTAAGTATATTTAATTTAATATATGGTGATAGAATAAATTAAATAGCTTACTATTTATTATTTAATATTTTGGAAATATTAAATATAAATTAATAAGAGTTATTAATATTATTACAATTGTTATTTTTTAATTTCTAAAAGAGTTTAGGAATTAATTTAATATAAGTACTCTCATTTATTCCTAATAGGATTAGGAGACAAAATTAGTTAAAGGAGTTTAATTAATTATCCCTAATAAGATTAGGGAGCCCAATTAATTAAAGAAGTTTAATTAAATAAATAATACCTTATTTTAATTAAATAGGGTTACCTGATATCTTTATAAGAGTCTTATATCAGATATAAAATATACGTAATTCCAAAAGTTGGAGAGTACGCCCTTTTTCTATAGAGATAGAAAAAACTAGGGTTTGAGTCAATACACCCTTCTTCTTGAAAATTCTTTTTCCTTGGTGGATCACCTCTGAGGCCATATACACTTGGGTGGCTAACATTGATCAAAGGAAGGAATCTACCCTTGAGATTCAAGGAGATCATGAGAAATAGGAGTTGAACTCGTCTTGTGGAAGCTCAGATCTACAAGTAGTATTTATTCCATAACTTGTTCTTCGTTTTAATTAATAATATCGATAAAGGATGATCCTGAATTGGGCCATGAAAAATTTTAAAATCTAATTTTACTTTGCTTCCGCTATTTTTGTACTTTGATTGCTACTTTGATTTTCACAAAACCTTACAGCCCCCCAGGCCGCCCGCCTCCCGCCTAGCGCCTTTTAGAACATTGGAATTAAAGAAAATATGGTGGGTAACAGAGATTTAAAATCAAGAACAAATGTACAGTATGTATACAAGAAGTCTATATCTCAATCAATTACTTGAGTCAACTCAGAAGTTCTTCTTTCAATACTCCTATTTATAAACATGATCTTTCAAGAATTTTAACTTTCTTATCAGACAAAGGAAATGACCGGTCATTCTGTCAAATTATTTGCCAACAAGTCATGCATTGTAACCTACAAACCCCACATTATTTTTTGCCCATTTTTCACTTTATGCATATAATCCATATTGCTGTAATTACTTACATGACGTGGGCCAAACGCCATATTTTTGACAAAGTTAGAAGTTTATTAATCACCCCCACACAGCCGATGCACAAATAGTTTCCTTGTGCCCTCAGATTCCACATTTCTCTCCCAACACTTCTAGCTTTAGCCTGGAGTTACATGCTAGCTGATTTGTGCAAAAACATTGTTGCACTCATTACTTCAGAGATGAATACACCAACGATCCAGACCCAACAATGAAATGAACGAAAAATTGGGGGAGAGTAATTCCCATAGACTACATTGTGCAGTATAGACTGCAGCAGCAGCCGAAAAGGATAGTGGAACGCATCTCATATTCAACTAGGCAAAGTTCAATCAGGTAGAAAGCCAAAAGCTCATGCTTCCTAACAGATTGAGCAGCCTTGAGGAATCTTTTTATAAAAACATATGGTGTTTATTCCGGACATGTTCAAATGTAGGGTGTTATGCATCAATCTCTCCATCTCAAGAACATATTTCCTTGTGTATGACTTGTCTGAAATGAAAACAAAATCTTCACAATTGGGACTGCAAACTTCCTCATATTTGCATGCCAAGAGCATCGTATGTAGTTTGGTGAAGCACAGCTAGAACCTACGAAGCAAGGATTTTTCATTTACCTAGCGAACGTAACCCGTGTGGGTATACTCGGATTCTTGGGGACTCTCGAGGATTCTCTCTTCCTTTATAACTTATGTGTTTTGAAATTCCTATCATTATGTTTGTTATTGTCGAAATTTTGTAATTTTTCTCTTGTAGTATCTTTTTATTGAATGTTTCTATAATATATATACAC
Organism: Panax quinquefolius; assembly: GCA_020205615.1. Classification (NCBI taxonomy): domain Eukaryota; kingdom Viridiplantae; phylum Streptophyta; class Magnoliopsida; order Apiales; family Araliaceae; genus Panax; species Panax quinquefolius. The sequence continues at coordinate 106,066 of JAINUW010000664.1, read as the reverse complement.
ATAAAAATGTACTTCCTCCGTTCCAAAATATAAGATCATTATTGACTTTTTGAAGTCAATTTAAGATATTTCCAAACTCAAAATTGACATGGATTTCTTTAATTTTAGTCAATACAATGATAAATATTCTCAACTATCTAAAAAGTACTACTCGTAAGATTTATTATTTCGTAATAAGTTTAAAAACAATCTCTCAATTTTGAGTTTGAAAATGTCTCAATTTGACTTTTAAAAGTCAATAATGATCTTATAAGTTGGAACAAATGTTGTATTTTATTAACTAAATATGTATCGAATCCCCCTGCACCAGAATCCCCATTTTTTAAGATTTAGATAATCTTCGTATCCCCAAATGACGAATTTGTATTCCCGTACGTGTATCCTCGCTTCTTAGGCTAGAGTTTTTCTACTACTTTTCTTTAAAAATTAAACTCATGTACGTAAAGGCCCTTGATTAATCAAAAACATGAGAATGTGAAGAAAAGGAGTCTACAAACAAGAACTCACTCAAATGTTCAAAAGAAGAAGACGAGAGAGCGAGGAGGTAGCAACTTGAGACAGATATGGTTGGTATTTGTCTGTTTTGCCGCCTTTTGCTTTTGACTTTGAATTTAGTTTCAAGTCCAGAGCAATGTTCTAAAAGGCGCTAGGTGGGCGATCGAGGGGGGCTTAGGCGAATTTTTTTATTTTAAGTCAATTTTAATATTTTATCTTACATTTATCCAAACAAAACAATAATATAAAACAAAACAATTTATAATAAAGATAATAAAGGCATTTGCTTAAAGTTCAAAACACATATCCATATTCTTTAATGTCAAAGTTCAAACGCAAAACACGTCAATTGTTTAAAGTTCAAACATATTTTAACATATTAATTTTATTCATAAACAAGATTGTTATTAAATAATAAAATTTAAAATTTCAATAATTTAATTCAATATTAAAACTTAAGAAACTAACTAAACATAAATTTAAGAATTATATTGAATTAAATTAAATATTAAAAATGTATCATCATTTATATAATTCAAAGTTGGTACAAGTTCAAAAAATTACAACTATAAAAAAATTATCCATTTTGACTTGATATTGTTCACTTCTTGTTGTGATTTGATATGCTACAACATGTATTATGAATATGGTAAATCATTAAAAAAAATATATTAAGATCTGGTTTGGGTAGTTATTAAAATAAAAAAAACCTCTCCGCCTAGACCCCACCTAGGCCCCGCCTAATTTCCTGGAGGGATTTTTTTGCAGTTTTGGGCCTAGGTGAGGCGCCTAGGCTGGCCGCCAAGAGGAGGCCTAACGCCTAGGCAGAGATTTTTAGAACATGAGTCCAGAGAGAGGCATGGAGTTGTCCCTATAATATCGAGTGTATAAAGAGAGAGTTGAGAGCAAAGAGAAAAAATACTTAAATTATTTTTTAGTAGTTAAAAATAAATATAGTCCCTCTTCTTTAATGTTCAATGATTTTTTCATGTTGCTTGTTATTTGCTTTTAGATACAGACACAAGTAACAGATAGATGTAAATTAACAAACAATTTGACTTTTTATTTTTAAAATATACAAATAAAAAAATTTCTTTATAAAACTACTATAAAATAATAGTACCCTACTAATTTTTAGATTATTGTTGCCACACATGATGCAATATTGTGATAGATTGTACATATTTGTTTCAATTAATATTATTTATTTGGTATCATTTAATGAATACATTGAAAAACTTAATCATACTTTTGTAATTTTTGTTCTGTTTTTTAGATTTTGTACTCTCTTTTGAATAGCATGAGCTTAATATATTGTTTTATTTACTAAAAAAAATTTATCTCCCAACGCTCCAACCTATATTCAAGAAAGAGTCTCGTAAAAAATGTTCCACAAAAGAGTCACTTTATTGATGATATTGTAGATTTAACATCACAATTACATTATCATGTCACCAATAATCAAGCTAACCAGTTATTAATTTTTGGGCTAACTATGGAACATAATTATTGTTGGATTTTTGCTATAAATCCTATTTATCTATTTATTTAATGTTTATTTATTTATGTTCGACATTTATTTATTAATAAAAGTACATCATTCATCATTCATTAAATGTTCGTTTAGATTGCTTATATAAATCTCCATATTATATATATTACGGTTTATTTGTATATAAATGTTATACACGAGAAGATATAAATCATATGTAATATATAAATAAGAAATAATGGTTTATAACCTATGATGATTTGGAGATATTATCTTGTAGGCTATAGTATTTTAATAGAGATGACTTATCTTGATCATGGAAGTTGGACTTCTAATTAAAGGACTAGTGCATTAACAGATTGTGCATTAAACAAATCATGTGATAATATTTTATTTATAAAATATTTTCACATAAATACTAATTTGTGAAATTTCTTAATTTTGAAATAATAATGGATTTAATATTATTATATATATTAATTTGATGTTCCAAAGAGTAAGATTACATTGTTTGTTAGTTAATACCTCGAAATGTCGATTAATATATTTAATTAATATTAGGAGCATTATTATTATCAAAACATCTATAAGATTTTTCATAAGATAATTTATCATTGATCATAGAATATTGGCACTCTTTTAATATTTATTATTAAAAGGATTTATTTAATTGTTAAATCAATAAATGATTAAATAAAGATAAATTATGGACTTATGAAATTAGTTTAAATGTATCGGGATTATATTAATTCCGAATCATTTATGTACAACTATGAAGGAAATATTTACAGTTTATTAATAAATGGTTTATTTAATTAATTCTTGGACTGAAATGCAATTACAATTATTTAGTGAAATTAATATTTATTTTGAATATTATTATTAGATAATAATATCTAGATAAGTATTAAATATTAAAGTCGGAAGAGGAATCCCCTTTGATTCCCTTCCTAGCCTAATATGGACCAGATTCATAAGAGATGGTATGGATCAATGTTATTATATATATCACTGATCGAAAATGTATTTGGGACTTTTCCTATCAGAAGAACATATCAAATTTCGTATTCTCTTTCAGCATAGGAAAAACACAGTTAGGGCTTTTTTCAGAAGTGTGTTTTGGAGACCACACTCCAGGTTCAACATAAGGTCATAGAAGGGAAGATCTTGAGAATACTAGAGACTACGGATTTTCAAAATGTTCTAATCAAAAAGCACTAGGTAACAAATTCGTACTCTATATACATGTTATATATATTTGTTGTTTCGCCTAAAACCATAAAGATGATCCTGGTTTTATTATTTCTTTTTCAAAAACCTATTTTCGGAATATTTTTCTAACAATTGGCATCAGAGCCATCTCTATATTTTTATATGAATAACATGAATATACGAGTATATGTGATTTTCAAAATATGTGTATGGGTGATTTTCAAAATCTGCTGCTTTAGGATTTAAATCAAGTAATTTGTCCGTTTATGTTATGGAATTAAAGTATGCATGAGATGTATTAAAGTATTATTTATGGTACATAGTTAGATAGCTTATTGTTTTAACTTCTGTTTTCCAGAATTGAGTGTTACATACTCTCATGGCTAGTATGAATGTATGTTTTAATTAAATAGTTGTTGGTTTTGATTTTGGGTTGTAAAACTCCTCCTGTAAGCTATTTAATTTTTCTGCAGTTTAGATGATATGTAAACTCTTAGGAGTATAGGTTTCATTGATGTAATTATACATAGATCGGATGCACTTCGTATGAAGTATAGGATCTATATGTAATCCACTGCGTTAATAATATGCAAGCTGTTGAAGAAGATGGACATGGAGTTTTTAGAATCTGAGATGGAATGGAGTATAATCCTGATGGATCCAGGATTGTTATTAGCTATGAGAGTATACTCTTTGTAGGTATCTTGATATGTGATGCTTGATGATAAGATTATATATTTTATATTAAAACCTTGATTAAAGCAGCATAATTGAATTTTAGTTAATTCGGAAAATTCAGAATATAAAGCCCAAAAAAATTTCAAACTTATATTTGTATGGAAATTAAAGAAAAAATATTTTCTGAAATTGTACGGATGGAGTTTGGGTTGGATGTAAAAAACTTTCGAATTATCTAATTTTCAATATTATTTTATGTGAATTATTTTATTTCAGGAGTGATATATGAATAAATAAATAAGAATAATAAATATTCAAGTGAGTGAGGGATAAAATTCCACAACCTCTATTATATATCTATAGTTATAACAACTAATATGTTTTCTACGAAAAACATTAGAGATCAAGTATAGATACCCTCATGGGATATGAGTTTATTAATAGTATAAATATAATTTCCCTACGGAGATATATTTTGAGCTATTAATATTTTATGAACTCTAATATAATGGTATACAATTGATAGAGAGATTAATAATTTTCCCTATTGAAAGGTTGTTTATTACTCTCTCCGTCCCTTAATATAAGAAGTTTTTGAGAAGTTTTTTTGTCCATTAATATATGACGTTTTAGAATTCCAAGTAAGCATTAATTGCTTAGTTTTCAATATTACCCCAAGTATTAAATATAACTTTGGATCTCTCACTATTTTTTGTCCAATAAATAACAATCTCTTTTTCCAATACAAGGGCAATATAGACATATGATATTATATTTAATGATATACAATCATTTCCTTAATACTTGTGTACAAATCTAAAAAGTCTTATATTAAGGGACGGAGGGAGTAATACTCTTGAAGGCTAAAATAAAATATAGGTATGTTGTTTTCTTTGATAAGAGTTAACTAGAAAAGAAAATAATGGTAATTTAAAATAATAGTCTTTCCCTACGAATGGACATTATTTAAAAATTAAGATACCTATGTTAAAATTAATAGATTGCTTAAAATATGCATTATTTTACTTGATAATGGTCATATGAATGATGTATATATGTTTTTTATTTTAGATATCATGTATGCATTCAACCCAATCTCAATCATTCTAAAAGAGAACCAATTTAGACATTGTTCTTACTGTTCAGAAATATAAATTTGTACTTACTGAACCTTGCCTTGAGGGACCTGCAACCAATGCTCCCCGTGCTATTAAAGAAGCACATGCAAAATGGCTAATTTACTGATGCGATGACTAAATGTTACATCTTGGGATCTTTATCCAATATTTTGCAGCATCAGCATATGGTTGTTCCAACTGCTAGGGCCATGATAGAATCTTTGCATGGTATGTTTGGTAAGCATGCTCGTGCCATCAGGCAGAGTATTATGAAGTCTCTCATGGAAGAAAAATGGCCTAGGGAACTCCAGTGGGTGAGCATTTTCTTAAGTTTATACCTCGCTTTAGCGAACTGGAGGTCCTCCGAGCAAATGTCGATGCGGATACTCAAATTGACATGTTGTTGCAGTCATTGCCTTGTACTTTTAAAAATTTCGACATTAACTACAATATGGGGCAGTTTCATTACTCTTCTTGAGCTAATGAAAGAGCTTCAATCGGCCAAGGTATTCTAGTACCTAAGTCTATTGTCCATGTAGTTGAGGCTAATGTTGCTGATGAGTGGGTTAAATACCTACGAATCCGGTATTCTTCAACTTAAAATGTTGTTATTTCTCGGGTTTATGCATGTTACTTTTTATGTTTTTATGCTTAAATTGCAGGTAATGGCAAGGAGGGGCTTAACTACTGAAAAGGAACTATTCTTAGAGATTTTGATGATCGGGCGTGGGGGGGCGCCGATTTTGTACTGAGATGGGCACGAGGCACACAGGGCCCTCTAAAAGTTCTGTTCACCCAGCGCGGGGCACGCCACTCGAGGCTTAGACCGGGTGCGAGATATTATATGTTTGTCTATCACAGTGATGATCTAGTTCCTATTGGATATTTTGATTGAGACTTTATAGATGATAAAGATACCAGAAAGTAACTTATGGGAATGTGTTCACTTTAGGTGGTGGAGCTATTAGTTGGACGAATGTTAAGCGAAGTTGTATTGTTGATTCAACTATGAAAGCAAAGTATGTTGCAGCTTCAGAGTCTTCGAAGGAAGTTATTTGGTTTCAAAAAAAATTAATGGAACTTGTGTAGTACGGTCAGTTGCTAGTCCAATTATTATATGTTGTGATAATAATGGCCAGTGACACAATCAAAGGATACCAGAGACCATAAGAAATCGAAGCACATTGAGCGCAAGTACCATATCATTCAAGAGTATGTGAACAAAGGAGATCTAAAAATATGCGAGATTCCAAAAGTTGAAAATCTATCAGATCCATTCACAAAAACATTATCTGCTAAAAATTTTGAACCTTGATGCGATTGTATTAAATGCATGCCAAATAGGATTTAATAGCCAGTGAGATTATTGGATTTTTTTCAATAAAAATCATATTTATTAATAAAAGTACATCATTCGTCATTCATTAAATGGTCGTTTAGATTGTTTATATAAATCTCCATATTATATATATTATGGTTTGTGTATAAATAAATGTTATACACGTAAGATATAAATAATATGTAATATGTAATATATAAATAAATAAATAATGGTTTATAACCTAGGATGATTTGGAGATATTAATGTGTAGGCTATAATACTTTAAACAGAGATGATGTGCATTAAACAAATCATGTTATAATATTTTATTTATAAAATATTTTCACATAAATACTAATTTGTGAAATTTCTTAATTTTGAAATAGTAATGGACTTAATATTGTTATATATATTAATTTGATGTTCCAATGAGTGATAATACATTGTGTTAATTAATACCTCTAATGTCGATTAATATATTTAATTAATATTAGGAACATTATTATTATCAAAACATCTATAAGATTTTTCATAAGATAATTTATCATTGATCAAGTTTTTTAATATTTATTATTAAAAGAATTGATTTAATTGTTACATTAATTTATTATCAAATAAAGATAAATTATAGACTAACGAAATTAGTTCAAATGTATCGAGATGATATTAATTCTGAAATATTCATGTACATCTATAGAGGAAATATTTACAGTTTATTAGTAAATGGTTTATTTAATTAATTCATGACCTGAAGTGCAAATACAATTATGTAGTGGAATTAATTGAAATTAATATTTATTTTGAACATTATTATTAGATAATAATATCTAGATAAGTATTGGAGTCAAAAGAAGAATCCCCTAGGATCCTCTTTCTAGCCTAATATGGACCATGTTGGGGCATAATTTAGTGGGCCCAGTTGGTTTGCTGGGACCCATCCCACATGGCAGAGTTTTCTCACGTGGCGGTGTATTCCAGATAGGAGTTTTGATTGTTAAGGAATCTATAGTAATGCTTTTATTCAACTTCCCACTTTTATGAAAATAGTCCAGATTGATTTCGATTTCCCATTTTTGAGGAGATTGAGTTTCAACCGTCCATGGTAACTGACATAATAAGAAGTCGTATTCCTACTCGGGGACGGGCTTGATAGTTAAAATAATATGCCCTCAAGCCAATCACATTCAATCACATTGGATGTAATAAGCATTTACTTTGTAATCTTGTTCATTTATTAATAAAAGAATTTGTTTATTTAAAGGCATACTTTATCTAGGTTTAATTGGTTGAATTAAATAAATGTGATAAACTCATAGTTTTAGAGCAATGCTTTTGTTAATCATGCTAATGAGATTTAAAATCAATACAGCTTAAAACTAAAATATTCCTAATCGTTGAATCACTAATGTGGTTACTGATTCCAGATAGATTAGTACATACTATGCTTGCTCTGTTGAAGATGATGATTGATCTCATAATTATTTATATGGAGACACTAAAGCAAGTATGTATGTGTTTATTGGAGAATAAGTTAACTGAACGTGATTCGCTTAAGGAACACCTAATAGAGTTTTACTTGCTTGACAATAAGAGTTCCTATAGTAATAGTAGTACAAGTGATCTTTGGACTTTAGATCATTATAGTACGTTGTGTATTATGAGTTATACTTTGTCATATTCCTTAAGACTCTTTGGGTATATCAAAGGGTATATTCGGGTATAATAAAGTGTACATGGAGGTAGGTGAATGATCAATAAAGGATCTACCACTTCCAGTAAAGGGAGAGAATGTCATATGTGATTCCATAAATGACAACTCAGGAATCCTTGGCCAAGGTAAAATAAAATTAGAAAAGGAGTTTCTAATTTACATTATTCAGAGTTGTGCACTTTAGAATTAAAATGCATATGCTTAAATAAATAAAACTTGTCAGCAATTTCATTTCTTATGTTTAATCGGGATATTGTGGTAGAATGGTTGAATTGCACGGTAACTATTTATGGAATAGATTTTTTGTGATTAAACGTTATTTCAATATTATCCGGATAGTCATGATACATTATTGTAAGGTGTCACTCATGATGTAGAATAAATATTATTTATTTATATTTCAATTAAAGGAGTTTAATTCATTATAAATGATATTACAATGTTTCTAATTTTTTTATTCTACTACGGACTTAATATGAACTTAAATGGTCACACCATAAAAGAGAAATATTATTTTATAAGTGATTGGCTTAATAATAATAATTTTGTATTTGGAGAAATACTAATATTTATAATTAAGTATTTGGAGAAATATTAATTATAAATTAATAAGAGTCTTATTATTATTATTATTATAAATTAATTGGCTTAATAATAATAATTTAGTATTTGGAGAAATACTAATATTTATAATTAAGTATTTTAGAAATACTAATTATAAATTAATTAAGAGTTATTATTATTATTATTATTATAAATAATTTTGTTCCTAAATAGTTTATGAATTAAATTACAACCCTAAATCCTAAAAGGTTTATAAGGGAGGGTTAGTGTATAAATAAGAGGCGTCTTACTAAGGCATCTCTTTGCAACTATTCTCTAAAACCTACAAGAGTTGGGAGAGAGGGAATTAAGACTAGCCACCCAAAGGTTTGGAAAAACCTAAATTTACTTCTTCAATTGATATACTCTTGGTGGATCACCTTTAGAGCGCTGCACACATTGAGTAGTTTGCGTTTAATCTAAGGAATTAGAGAAGCACAAAGGAGCAAAGTATTGGAACTTGAAGATTTGATCAAGAAGTTGCATCATCTTCATATGGTATATATTTTCTCCTTCCTTAATTAATAATATCGCATAAGGTGACTACTGGGATTGCAGAAAATTTTAAATTGGATTTATATCATGCTTCTGCTGATTTACAATATGATTGTATGTATATACGGCTATACCCTAATTCACAAATAATGATACTTTCTCACAAAAACCTATTTTACAACATGTATTTATTCTCACAACGGAGCTATCTTCGACGGCCTCGGCCATCAGGATCCTCAGTGTGTTTGCCCGTTTCTGTGCAGGATTTGGCTCGTTGTTTGGTGATTGGATGAGCGGACGGATCTTGGCGTTAACATTGGCGCTAGAATAAGGGCCCTTTAGTGCTACTTTTCTTTCAATCACCAACTTGCTGAATTGAAAACATGACAAGTAAAGGGAAGTCGTTCTCAAACCAGGAGAGATCCTCGGTTAATCTATCGGCACAACCAAGAGGGTCGGTCAAGGATAGGCTTGGCCCCAAGAACATGCTTGTGGATCCGACTCAGGCTCGAACACGGCGACAATTGTTTTCCACAAGTCAAGGGACCCCTAATTCCCGTAACCGCACTGCAAATAGTCAGTCTCGGACACACACACCCCTAAAGCAAGAATGAGATCAGGATCAACGTGAGTTGATTCAGGCCCGAAAAATACATCAAACCAAGGACGCTAGGAAGGCTTTGCGTCTCCAACAAAAAGATTTGGATGCTCAATTGGCTCTGTTGGAGGGAGAAGGAGAGGCCTCTTCGAGTCGGCCTTCCTATCGGAAAATCACGTCACATAGCCGATCCTGGACATATCGTTCGAGAGGAAAGGAGCAGGTGCAAGTCACGCTCCAGGGATACTAGTGAAAGGCGGTCAAGGTCTGGACGATGGCAACGAAAGGTCTCTCTGGAGCATGTGAGGGATCAGCACAGGTCATCCCCCCCCCCCCCAAAAAAAAGAAGGAGAAAACTGACCCCATTGCACTAAGGCTTGCTGAGGTGGAGCAAAAGTTGGCCGTGGTGACCCCAGAAAATAAGTCTCCAGTGATCATACACACCCCATGTTTCCCTTTACTATTGAAATCGGCTGGGTTCGGGTCGACCCGGCCAAGAAAATGTCACCTATGGAGAGTTATGACGGCACAGGCGACCCTTGTGATCATACACACGCCTATGATCGTCTGATGCACTACTATGATCACTCTGATATTGCCAAGTGTCAGATGTTTGTCACTGCGCTAAAATAGGGTGCTCGACTGTGGATGACATCACTTCCCCCGAACTCCATTGGGTTGTGGAAGGAATTGTCCGAAAAATTCCACGATCACGAGTAATAAGAGGAGAGGGAAACCAACGGTGTCCCTTATGCAGATCAAATAGCAGCAGAATGAGAGTTTGAGCCAGTATGTGAAGAAATTCAAGGAGGCGGTCGATACGGTGACAGACCTCAACACCCCACAGGCTCTCAGATTCTTCACTACCGAGCCTGGATGTTGTGAAGTCTAAGAAACTGATTAAAGACATTATGTTCAATCCTTTGAAGGACTTTTCGGAGGCCTATGATTAGGCAGAGAACTTCATTGCTATTGATGAGGCCATGGGAAGCATGAAGCCTCACACACGAATACCACAAACCTAGGGATCGGGTAGGAGTTATAATCCCAGGTCCGAGATACAACCGAAAAGAGATTTCAACAATTGGGGGGGGTTCAGAGTCGGTCGACCTGCCTACGTTCCCGACCTAACGTCAATAAGATTTATACCCCTCTCAACATGGAATGGGCTAGGATACTTGTGGATATTAAGGACAAAACATTTTTCGAGACGTGCCTGGCCAACAGATATCCGTGGAGAGGAGACCAAAGTAAGTACTGCAACTACCACCAGAATATAGGACACTTACCGAGGATTGTCGTCAACTAAAGATTTGATTGAGAAAAATGTTCAAAAGGGGGAGTTGGTCCACTATGTTGTTGGTCAAAAAAGATTAGGCAAAAAGCAGGAAGACCAGAATCGAGAGAATCGTCGGGATAAGCAGACCGAACAGGGCCAACTCGCTCGTCGGGTGGTTGATGTTACCACTGGAGGGTCGGTTAGACATGTGACAAGGAGAAAGTGCCAGGGTGTATTGGATTCTAAATTAACGGTATATGAACAGCCTGCTAGGAAGGATCAGTTTTATCTCGACACGGTCATTTCTTTTATCGACGAGGATTATCCCATTGAGTCGGTTAAACCACATGAAGGGGCATTAGTAATCACTGCTTAGGTTGGACCCGTGGATATAAAGAGGATCATGATTGATAATGGGTCTTCAATGGACATCTTATTATTAGAGGTTGGATTTAGGTCAAAAGATGGAGGTGGGAAGGAGTCCCCGTTTTATATAGGTTTAGCAATGATCCAATCCATGTGGTCAGGAGAATAGAACTGCCTATAACTTTTGGCACGGCACCTCAACAGGTGAAGGTGGATATCAAGTTTTTTGTCGTCCAAGTTGATTCGGCCTACAATGGGTCGAACAACGTTAATAGTTTTGTAGGCGGTAACACGTTGATCTCACCGGGTGTCGAGTTTAGCAAGTAGAGGCAAACAATGGCAATAAAAATAGAGCCATTTACCGAAGGCTCCACCGAACCCTTGGCTCTCCCTGTGGAAGAGACGGAAGACATTTAATCGATTCCAGAAAGCTTAGAGAAGCTGGGGAAGATTGGATCGGGGTTGGAAGAACCCCTACGAACAAGTTTGGTGGAATTGTTCTGAGTGTACGCCGATATCTTTGCTTAGGCACCTAGTGATATGTCGGGGATTGATGAATCAGTAGTTGTGCATAAGCTATGCGTGGATCTTGCTCGGAAACCTGATCGGCAAAAGAGGAGGATCTTTGCCCGGAAATGGTAGAAGATCATTGATGACGAGATAACTAAAGTTGCTGGTTGCGGATTTTATTTTTGAGATTGATTATCCAGAATGGTTGGCGAATGTAGTATTGGTCAGAAAGCAGAGTGGGAAATGGAGGATGTGTATTAACTATACCGATCTGAAGAAGGCCTGCCCAAAAGACTTTTACCCACTGCCCCATATAGATCAACTAGTCAACACCATTTCTGGATATGGCCTGTTGAGCTTCCTGGACGCCTTTTTGGGATACAATCAGATATCGATGTGTAAGGAAGGCATCCCGAAGATGGCTTTTATCACTCATCGGGCAATATACGCTAACAAGAAAATAACGTTCAGGCTGATCAATGTTGGGGCCACTTATCAACGGATGATGAACTACGTGTTTAGAAAGCAGCTTGGCAGCAACATGGAGGTGTACTTGGACGATAAGGTCGTCAAGAGTGTTGCAGTTAGGGACCATTTGAATGACTTGGAGGATTGCTTCCAGACCATCCGAGAGCAAAATATACGTCTAAACCCGACCAAGTATACCTACGGTCTCGGTTCGGGTAAATTCCTTAGATATTTGGTTAGCAAACGTGGGATTTAGTATAACCCAGAGAAGATATAGGCCATATTGGAGATGAAGTCTCCACAGACTTTTAAAGATCTGCAACGGTTGATTGGTTGGATTGCAGCGCTAAGGAGGTTCATATCCAAATCGGCAAAATGATGCCTTTCATTCTATGACACTCTGAAGGGGCCTAAAAACGAAAAGACTTTCCAACGGATTTCGGAGTATGAGGATGTTTTTCAAGGGATCAAGGGGTATTTGTCTTCGGCACCATTACTGATGAAGTTGATCCCTAAGGAACTAATGTATCTCTACTTATCGGCACGTTCGTTAGTAATTGGGGTAATATTCGTACATGAGTCGGGCGGAAAACAATTTCCCGTATATTATGTCAATCACGCTCTTCGGAATGTAGAGATTCGGTATCCAAACTTGGAAAAGTTCGCCTATGCGTTGATAGTTGCTAGTCGGATGTTTCGACATTACTTTCAATGTCGTTTGATTGTGGTGTATACAGATCAGCCTCTCAAGAAGGTGTTGCATAAATCGGCTATGAAAATAAGCTAATTTGTTATGGAGTACCATCCACGGACAGCTATAAAGGGTCAGGCATTTACCGATTTTGTGGAGTGTTCGTTCTTCGAACTGGACTATTTAGACCAGCCAGGAGGAGTGGTGGGTTTGGTCATAGATGCACAACTGGTACGTTTCCCATGGACTCTTTATGTGGATGGAACTTCAATATCGGATGTTAGCGGTGTTGGGGTGATACTAACTAGCCCTGAAGGGTTCTATTCACTTCTGGTTTAAGGCGACTAACAACAAAGCAGAATATGAAACGATTTTAGTCAGGTTACGGTTGACTAGGAGTCTGGAAGTTCAGCATTTGGTCATCTTTAGCGATTCCCAGATGGTGATCAAGCAGATTGCAGGGGAATATAAAGCCCGATGGGCAAGAATGACCAAGTATTTAGCCGAGGTTAAGAATCGGCTTCACTACTTTGGTTCTTATACTTTTCATGGAGTGGATCGGTCGAATAATACTATGGTCGATGCCTTGTCCAAGTTGGCTACAACGGAGGTGAGCTCTTTTGGTGGTTCGATGTCTAGAAGTTCTTGATGCTCCAAGCGTTCAAAGACTGGATTTGGTGGTCAAGAGGTCGAATTGCTAGCTTACGCCTTACCTCGACTACCTTAGTGATGTAGTGTTGCCCTCGGATTGGATGTTGGCAAAGGTAAAGCACCAAAGTTCATACTATTGTTTGATCGATGAAGATCTCTACCGACGGGCTTTTTCTTCTCCCTTACTGAAATGTTTGGTGTCATCCGACGCGGCTTATGTCCTTAGGGAGATTCATGAGGGTATTTATGGGGATAACATATGAACAAAGGAGGCGTTAGCTTATAAGGAGTTGAGGCTAGGTTATTACTGGCCGACTATGTTCCAGGAAGCTAGGGAGTATGTCCAGAAGTGTGCAAAATGTCAACTGAACAGGTCCTATTCCTCATTAACCTCCCGAAGAGTTGTCCTCGATCCTGTCCTCGATCCCGTTTGGAATTTGGGGAATCGACATTCTGTGACCATTGCCGAAGGCGAAGGGTCAGATGGCGTTCGTAGTGGTTGCTATCGATTATATGACCAAGTGTGTGAAGGCTAAACCCCTTCGGACGATTACTGAGCAAGATTGCTTGAAGTTTTTCAAGGAATCAGTGGTGTTCCGGTTCAGCATCTCTATGGTTCTAATATCGGACAATGGGCGAAAATTCGTGGGAGCCAAGTTTGAGCAATTCTTAACAGATCTGAATATCCAGCATCGAACGATGTCAGTGGCACACCCTCAGTCTAACAGTCAGGTGGAAGTAACTAATCAGACCTTACTCAACGGTATCAAAAGAAGCTTGAATGAAGGAAGGGTCGATGGCCTGAAGAGTTACTTAGTGTCTTGTAAGCTTACCAAACTCCTCCTCGGACTACAACAAGAGATTTTCCTTTCAGGTTGCTTATGGAACCGATGCCCTTATACCCATGGAAATTGGGTCCCTATCTCTTCGGGTTAGTCAGTACAAGAAGTTATATAACGGTAATAGACTTCGACTCATCGGAGGAGTCAATGATGTTGGTGTCGAGGCCGGCCGCTTGCATCTCCAGTCTCATCTTCTCTTTTGTGGCCCTGATAACCTTCGATGAACGCTTCATGACGACTGTGATCAGCTCAGGAAAACTCTTATATTCATCGACAATTTTCTTTCGGTCGACTTCGAAGATGGTCGACTTTTCATTCTTCAGTTGTATGTAGTCTTTCTCCAGCTCCAAAGTCGCCTTTAGCAGAGTCGTCATTTTATGGGGGGGGGGGTATTTCGAAGGTGGAGGGGCTTTGATGGGTTGTGATGCAGGAAGTGTTGGGTTGGGTTCGAATCGGACTCTCTTTAAAGGGGGTTCGATAGTGGTTTCTTCAGTTTAGGGAGTGGGTGTGGATTTTTGAGGAGGTTTGGTATTGATAGTTGAGAGAGTGTTATTGGGAACAATGATCTATTATGGTTCTGGGGGGAGAGTTGGCGATGGAGGAGTTTTATCCGATGTCTTCACCAACCGGTGTTTCTTTACTCTCACCAACACCATCTTATCCTTAGTGGTCATTTCCAGGATGTTTTTCTCTGTTGATGAAGACATCGGGACAACAAATATTGGTTGTATGGCCAAAGGTGGTTCAATTTGTTGGTTCAGGAGCAGAATAGTTTTATTGGTGGTTTCGGTTGGGGAGGTCGTATTGGTGTTGGGTTTTGGAGTTGTGTCGATAATATATTCACGAGTCGGTTCAGTTATGGCAATGTTGGGGGTTGGCTGGGAACTGGATTCTCTGGTGGTTTGTGGTTTGAAGATTATTACTGCAAGGAAAAGGAAGGAAAGAAAATGAGTGACAGATATGTATACTTATTAGAGGACATGGATGCAGTTAATGTTACGAAACTTACGTTTATGTTCATACACCAAGATGCGTCGCACAGTAGTTCTATTGGCTACTCAGCCTTCGGCATTTTGTGGTAAAATGCCATGAAGTCTCATGTTCGGTCCTTCGAGAAGTTGTCGATGAAAATAGTATGCATACAAACCAATCATGTATGATGATAAAGCATATACTTTGTAAACAATTTTATTCATTTATTAATAAAAGTATTTATTTACTAAAGGTATTTAATTATCTAATGGTGTTGTTTTAATAATATGTGATAAACCCACAATTTTAAGCAATACTTTTAAAATCATGCAAGAGATCATGTTGATGATATCTAAATTCTTAGATAGCTTAAAAACTAAAATGTTCTCAATCGATGGATTACTAAAAAGGGGATTACTGAATCAGGATAGATTGATACATAAGTTGCTTGCTCATTGGATGAGGATGATTGATCTCATGATCATTTGTGTGGAGACACTAAAGCAAGTATGTAGGTGTTTATTGGAGAATAAGTTCACTGAACATGTCTTGCTAAGGAATACTTAATAGAGTTCTACTTGTCTGTCAATAAGAATTCCTGTAGTGATAGTAGTTCAAGTGATCTTTAGACTTGAGATCATCATAATATCTTGTGTATAATGAATTATACTTTGACTTATTCCTTAAGACCCTTAGAGCATATCAAAGGGTATGCTTTGGTGTAATAAGTTATATATGGAGATAATGAATAATCAATAAAGAATCTACCGCTTCTAGTAAAAGAAGAGAAATGTCTTATGTGGTTCGATAAATGACAACCCATGAATCTTTGGTCAAGTTGAAATGTAATTAGAAAGGAGTTTTTAATTTGTATTTATTCGGAGTTGTGCATTTAGTAATCAGAATACATATAATTAAATAAAATAAGACTTGACAATAATTTCATGTCTTATATTTAATTTAATTGGGACATTGAATTGTGGAATGATTGAATTGTACGATAACTATTTACTCAAAGATTCTTTTATGATTAATGTTGAAATCTATATTATCTGGAAAGTCGTTAATCGCTAAGGAGACTTATCCTTATAGTAGAATAAATATTATTTATTTAAAAAAATTAATAGTTTAATTTATTTATTTAAATAAGATTAAAATTATTTTAATTGATTTATTCACAACCGATTTAATACGGAGAACCTAAAGGGTCACACCATAAAAGGTAGAATATTTATTTAAGAAGTAAATGGCATAATTGTAATAATAAGTAAAAGTGTATCTAATTTAATCTATGGTGATAGAATAAATTAAATAGCTTAATAATTATTATTTAATATTTTAAAAATATTAAATATAAATTAATAAGAAGAGACTTATTATTATTATTACTATTATTATTAAATTAATTCCTAAAGGGGTTTGAGAAATAATTAATATAAGTACTCTCAATTATTCCTAATAAGATTAGGAAACCTAATTAATTAAAGGATTTTAATTAATTAAATAAATCTGATTCCTAAATAGTTTAGGAGGATTCCCTACATCTATAAGTAAGAAAGTCTTTTTATGGAGAGAGGGTGACATAAGTTATGCACTTTATTCCAAGAGTTGGGAGAGTACACCTTTTTTATTTGAGATAGGAAAAACTAGGGTTTATCTAATCACCATTCTTCTTGAGTTTTTGTTCTTCCTTGGTGGATTACCTCTGCAGACCAAACGTTTGGGTGGCTAACGTTGATCAAAGGAATGAATCAATCTCGCGTATTCAAGGAGAGCACGAAGGATTAGAAGTTGAACTTGTACCTGAGGAAGCTCGAATCTTCAAGGATATGAATTTGATTCTTTATCTCTTTCGTTTAATTAATAATTGTGCATAAAGAATGATCCATGTATATGGTTTGTAAAATTTTAAAATTATTTTTACCATGCTTCCGCTACTTTGATTGTGTATACGAATATTACAAACCTAACAGTAGACTCAGATGATGGGCGTTTCGGGATCGGACCAGTTTGGAAGAAGTTGGAGGTCGGCACCTTTGATAAAAATACACTGGGAGTGCCACCCCTTGTTGCTCGAAGGGGTCTTTATCCAGGTGCGTTTACCAAGTTGTTTGTTCTGTTGTTGGAGGCCCGGTTGCCAACACTGAAAAAGGCAAGAAGAAGTCCAACCCTGGCTTAAGTCCGCATTCATGGCAGAATGCTATAAAGCAGATCAGATGGATGTACAAGTTCGACACTAGTTGTGTGAACCCGATCCCAACGAAGCTGACGAAGGAGGCAATGAATTCGTGCAAGGGGAATCGAACCACATACTTCAAACCCAGATGGGGATGACAATACATTCTCCCTGGAGGCGCCAATACATTCTCTCCGATAGGTTTGGGGGTCGGAGCTCGTATACGTTTGAGATTTGATATTGTTCACGGATGTTAGGTATTTGGTAGGCTTATACTGAAGATTGGGTGTTGATGTGGGTGTAAGCTTTTTTCGATGAGTAATGGTTTTGGATCCTCATCTTAGTAAGTTCAGCAGGGCCTAGTACAAGGGATGATGAGTTTGATGATGGAATGGTCATTTGAGAAGGAGAAGTAGTGGTGGTGGTGGGGGTGTTTGTTTGCTGGGATTCTGTGTTTGGGCCGGCGACGGTGATGGTGGGGACCGTATCAGTGGGGGTTGGGTGACGAGAACGCTGGTAGGGGCAATTTCAGAAGCAGTAGTGGGGGATGAAGCTTGGGTGATGTTGTCTCCTGTCATTGTTGATCGAAAAAGTGTTGGGATTTGTGGTGACGTAACCGGAGAAGAAGATTGTGGCGAGAAGGAGAAAAATGCTTGAGTACTCTGTGGGAACTTTTGAAATCTAAAAATGGAGGTGTGGCGGTTGATCTTTGGAGGGGACTTTTGAAATGATCGGTTGGCCCTGCACGTTCCCCGAATTACGGCTGGGTAATTATGATGGCGGGCCCCAGTTTGGCACGTGGAGTGATGGGATGTCTATTTAGTTTAAATATTCGTACCATATTAATTATGACATTATGTACTCTCTTATTATAAGTCTATTATTACAAAAGAGTGCGAGGCAATGTTGGGGAATGATTTAGTGGGCCCGATTAGTTTGATGGGACCCATCACACGTGGTAGAGTTTTCCCACTTCGCCATATTCCAGACAGGAGGTTTGATTGTTAAGGAATTTATAATCCTAATTTTATGCAACTTCCTACTTTTATGGAAACAGTCCAGACTGATTTTGACTCTCCATTTTTTGAGGAGATTGAGTTTCAACCGTACATGGTAATTGACGTAATAAGGAGTCTAATTCCAACCGTGTTTGGTTGCGATTAGAATTGATTGAACCATTTTTTTGTGCTATTTTTGACTGAAATTTAATATTTTTGCCCAATATTTCATGCCCAAAATCTTATGAGTAGTTTTTTTATTATTGAGTCATGAGGGTCTTGGGGGAGAGAGTGTATAGAATAACGTATTCCAACTAGAATGGAATGAATCATTCCAATCTCCATTCCATTCCTTCAATTCAAACGCAGTACAAATGTCTAGTTTGTTTTTAAATTTGAGATTGGGACTATTAGTACTGGGATTATAAAATAGTTTAAGATGAGGGCTTATTTAATACCATGTTCTACCTGGTACTATAATCCCTAGCATTTAGAAAGCTTGTTTTCAAAAGGTGTATGTTGCAAAGTTATCCGTAGGTAAGATTTGTCAAAAGTGGTGTGCTAGTATTTTCCTATAAATAGGTTGCTTAGTTAAACAATGAAACTCACACCAGAATCAAAAAATTCTCTCTCTATAATATTGATCATATTTCTTGTGAGTATAAGGATATTTTGAGTGTTAATAGCAGTGCAAGATTTCCTTAACATAATCTCTGTTATTCCAGTCAGAACTAATTTCCTATTAAGGTAAAGGATGTTATTTTTTTCGTAAAGGATTTTATTTTCTTTTAATACTCGTAAATGATATTATTTTCTTCCATACTCGTAAGGGATATCATTTTCTTTCATACTCCATATTACGTAAGTGATATTCTTTCATCTCATATTCGTAACATTTAAACGTACTATGGGAAGAATTGCTTCTATAATTCCTGATATGATTAAAAATTTCTTAAGGATTGCGCTTCATCTAATATTATTTCACTGAAATATTTGTGTGAAATTTCGTATTAAATTTTAATTTTTCATGTCTGGGTACTATTTATACGGTATTATTCATGGGCAATATTCATACGGTATTATTCACGAGTACTGTTCAGAACATAATTTCATTTCATTTCTTTGTCCAAGTTATCTTTTATGAATCTTATTCTTGAAATTGAATCCATGTTATGATCTCACTTGATCCATTCTTTATGTCATTAGCATAATTCTCGGACTTAAATTATGTTGAAAGTTATCTTTAGCCCGTAGTGCAAAGATGAACTATTGATTGATATCTTTGGTCCGTAGTGCAAAGATGAATTGTTGATTGATATCTTTGGCCCGTAGTGCAAAGATGGACAGGTGTTTGACATGATCAACACCACTGGTGATATAAATGATTATCTTTGGTCCGTAGTGCATAGATAATTTGTTGATTGGAAATAATTATTGATTGATGTTAGAGGGATAAAATATTGATGATGGAATTTTTAAATCATAAGAAGATAGTAGACATCATGCTCTACTTGACTCTTCTAATGGATTGTTGTTTCCGCTGTAGTTGTTGATCTAAAACTTGTTGTCTAGTGTATTCGATCATATTTTTCCCTGTTGAGGACTAAGGATAATTTATTCTACATTATCTTAGTCATAATATTCTTTATTGGGCTAGTTGTGACACCCCCAAATCCGGGTACTTCATTCCCACAAGATTTGGTGTTCACTTGATAAAAACATTCATTTCTAACTACCCAAATGTAATAAAATTTAACAATAAACCTTCCCATTAAAGGATTACATTAATAAGTTCAATAAAATATCTCATGTTATCTAACCTTTAATTACAAACATGGGGTGCGGAAAATTAAATAACTACATCAAAATATTTAAAATAGAGTTTGACAATATAAAAGTCAACAGGTTCACAAGTCTTCAATACTTGTTCATCTTTCCTTTCCTTTTACTAGTAGTAGGTTCATCGACCTTCTCAACTTTAGCTGTAATAGTTATATAAGCAATAGTGAGCAAACAAATGCTTACTTGAAGTGACAATAAATAATGATAACATAGAAACTGCCAAATGAATAGGCTCAATAGAACTGAATAATATGCTCTATCAAAGATAATCAGGAACATAATTTGAAATATATATCTAAGGGTCACAAGACCATGAACTATGTCCAAAGTTATAAGTATTCTCTCAACTTAAACCTAAACAGTCATAAGACCGTAGGGACTTCTCGTACTTAGGGGGATCAGCCCTTCGTACAATGTATTGTGCACAAACATCTAAATGCTTTGCGTAAATTATCCCCTGTAATAGGGTTGTTTATCTCAGTATTTAGAATACAAGTATGCACCAAAGTAAGTTTGGTTTGGATAAGTTTCAAGGTAATTTAGAGTTTAACCAACATCAACTAAGGATTAGTTGAATAAAATGTAATAACAATATGTTATGGAATAAGTCATAAGTGAATAAACATTGTATATATAGGTCATGCTTTAGAAATGAACTAAAAGCATAAGCATTGAATAACGTAACATACCTTGCTTGAACAATATTAGGCTAAGGCTAGAATTTTGGTTTAGTAATAGAATTGAATTATCGAACATACATAACCAATAGGAAGTTGAACAATAGAAACTTGCTCAATATAAGGGTAAATAGAACAAACTCAAGTACAGGTTCGAGTTCAGAAACTTGCTCAATTAATAACAAGATAGGGTAAAGAAAACTTGCACAATATATAATTAGAGTTAATAAACTTTTCTTGCATGTAAGCTAAACCGTAATAATTCGATTCACAATAACCTATACACATGTCATTATGACATAATTAGTTAATACATATACTCTTTTTACAATTAAGTATATATTTCATGTATAGTTTGGTTTTAATCATATAGTCAAGTCACACTAGTAATGCGATAATATCACTCATTAATTGTTAATAATATTCTCACCCTTGGTACTAAAACACCACAATATAAAAATTACATTTCAACAGTCCTAACATTTCACTTTGTCAACAATTACAGATTTTTGTACAATAAAAACAACCTTCCTGGCGACACTGCTAACCGGCGCCCTATTTTACACTGGGAACGGCACTGTGGCGCGATGTTAGTGTTGTGGCGTGAGTCACATGTACGTGGATACGTATTTATGCAATGAAGCTTTATCTTTGCGCACTAGCAGACTTGAAATGGCCTTGCTATTAGAAAATGAGTCATGGCGTCAAAGCTCGATTCGAGCAACGCGAGCATAGGCAAAGCCAAATCTGTGAGAGCCCCAAATCTGGGTCCTAAATCACCACAGATCTGGTACAATCATTCTATCACTATTGCAGAAGATATAAACATAAATTGTTTATACAATAAACTTTACACACTATTCCCCAAGGTCGAGTAACCTTAACTTATACACAATACATAATCTATCTAACATATAACATTATTATCATACTATATTATTACATTTAAGTTGCACCTAAAATCCCAAGCTGAACTTGGCTTTATCCTTTCTTGTATCCGA
This sequence comes from Panax quinquefolius, assembly GCA_020205615.1. Lineage (NCBI taxonomy): Eukaryota > Viridiplantae > Streptophyta > Magnoliopsida > Apiales > Araliaceae > Panax > Panax quinquefolius. The sequence continues at coordinate 83,870 of JAINUW010000664.1, read as the reverse complement.
CGTATTCGTCTTAATCTGCAATGTTAATCATGATATAGCAAGGGTGAGCAATAGGTTTGCCCAACAATTTTAAATTTAATTTAAGGATATATCATGATGGAAAGAATTGAACAATAAGCTGGCTAAAGTTCTACAATATAGTTGTGAACTAACATGAACAAATTTTACATAGTCGAACAACATTGAACATGACCACATATATATATATATATATATATATATATATATATATATATATATATATTTGGACCGAATGGTAATGAAGGTGATCAACCTTTCATACCTAATGAATGCATGCAGTATGCACAGAGTGCGATTTAATAATTCTTAGACATGATAATCAGAAAGGATTAACCACAAGTATAATTGAATAATACAACTCAAGGTCGAGTTAAGAAGAACTTACTTGCCTGAAACCGTTGATTATCATTACGCATTTATTAAGCTTTGTCTGAACCTAATATATAAATAATATCGATATACAAATTAGAATAATATCATCACAATATTTAAAATAACCTAAACACATTATCGCATAACCCTATCCGTCTATAACACACATAAGACTTAACCTCAAGACAAACTTTTATAGTCTGAGTCGAGTTTAGTATAATTCTAACATCCCGACGGTCTAGTCGGATAAATATCGAGTTTAAGTTCAATTAAACTCTGTCTAAACACTTAACCATTATCTAAGATAATTTATTAACAGTCAAAATATTTTTCATAAGCTCGTAATAATTTTCTCATAATTATTATCATTTATCATGAATTTTTCAATCATTAATATCGTATTTAAATGAATTAAATATCACTTAATTCCTTTATCATTAATATTTATTTAATACTAAATATTAATGAAAATCATAACATAATATTATAATATATTTATAATATATCAATGTATTATTAATACCTTAAAATCACATTTATATGATTTTTAAACCTTTAAATTCATTATTCGATAATTGCTATTAATATTAAAATATTAATATTTTCATGACAAAATATCAAAAGTTATATTTTATAACTTAAAATATTTTTATAACACTTAAATCATTTTTATATGATTTATAAATCACTAATTCTATTTTTCCTTAATTTATTTAATATATTTATTAAATAAATTAATTATCATTAATATTGATTAATTAATAAAATTCATCATAAAATATCACAAGTTATTGAAAATAACTTAAAATATTTTCTTATAACATAATATATTTTTAAATGATTTTTCATGTATTAAAATCATTTTAAATAATTTATTTAATATTATAATTAAATAAATTAAATACCATTATTATTCCAAAAATATTAAAATTTATGAAATATATTCAGAATAATTAAAAACTAATTTTCAGGCTTTAAAATAATTTTTAGGAATTTATTTTGTATTTTTAATAATTAAAAACCATTTAATTCGATTTATTTAATAAAAATAATTATTTTCTGAAATTAAATGTCGCTAAAGGGCCCTATAGCGACAAACCCGTCGCTATAGGTGTTCTTGAGTGTTCTTGAGTTGCCCAGAACGTGCAATGTCAGACACCGAGGGACCATGTTTGACTAGTGATAGATCTTTGGTCATTCTGTTTCTAGGTTTCCTTTTGTTTTAATGTTGTAGTACTAACCCTAAACAAGTTCCAAGGTCAAAACACAACAAATAATAGAGATCTAAGGTCCAGAATGTCTTATCAGAGCTTGTTCTTCATTTTTGGGTTTTCCAGAAATGAAGAACAGGTGTTAGGCTTTACTTTGAGCCTTCAAATCTAAGCTTTCCAAGTTTGATTATTGTGATCTTAAGGTTCACTCATGTAGTACTCATGACAAGATATAATTATCATGTATTAGAGTAGTAAAACAACATCACTAGCAGTAGATCTAGGCCGATCAAACTACCTGTCAGGAACGTGTTCTTAAACTTTTTGGGTAAACCAGAAATGTTCATCAAGAAGTTGGTCAACCTAGGTTTGACCATCATTATTTTTGATTTTGTTAAGGATCTAGGTAATCTAAAGGCATGAGTGTGTAGCCCTTATACCCGTCTACAACGTTAAAACAACAACTTGGCCAAAACATTAAACCACAACAAGATCAGAAGTCTAGAAATTCTTGTCAGACCGTTTCTTGGTTTCTGGGTTGCCCAGAAACCAGTTTTCGTGAACGGTCAAAGACCTTTGACTGCCTATAACTTTCAATCTACACATGATCTGGGCTTGATTCAAGTTCCAGATCAAAGCCCTTACAACATACTACAAGTTTATAACTTAAAACACAACAAACAATAACACACAGAGATCTAGAAACCCTGACATGTGACTGTCAAACAACATTTACAAAATTTTCCACATTTAAGAAATCTTCAATTTCGAGTACTTTGATGTTATGGATCTGAGATCTAACAACCTAGATCACTAAATGACATCTTATTACACATATTTAACCAACAAACAACATCTAACATCAGATCATAAGATTTTGAAGATTTAGGATTTTTATACCTATTAGGCTTTGAATCTTGAACTGATCCTTGATGATATGATCTTTGAGAGTTAAGATATGATCATGGCTTATCTCCTCACTCTCTCACACTCCCCATTCCTGAATTTTAGAGAAAGAAGGTCTTGCGAGAAAATGAGAACTAAAGTGGCCTTTTCTCTCTCTTTAATCTATACATATGATATGATTCAATGTATTTGGTAGCAATTGATGGCTAATTTTTGACACATAGCTAGGGTTAGTCACCAACCCAAGATCTTGGCAAGATTTGCACTCCACCAATTAAAGAATATGATAAAAGGGTAAAATGATCATTTTCCATACAATTTTAATTCTAAAGTTGTCATTGGTCCAACCCTTAGGGTTAAAACCTAAGGTTTCCATAATTCAATTTTCTAGGATTTCTAAACTAGGTTTCCAAAAGTAAAAAATTAATATTTCTAAATTATAATTAAGATTCTCTAATTAACTAAACTTTCCCAATCGCAATTCAATCTTGCTAATTAGGATTAACATTTCCTAATTAAAATTGCTAATTTAGCAATTAAGTTTCATAATTATAAATTAGGGTTTATAACCCAAGAATTAGGGTTTCCAATTAAAATTAGGGATTCAAGTAAATAATTAGGGTTTTCCCTAATTTAGTTATAATTAATAACGTTAAACCTTATACCAGCATTTAAATTTCCAAATTAGGGTTTTCTAATTTCGAATTAGGGTTTCGGATTCCCGAAACTAAAATTAGGGTTTCCAGAACCGGTTTTAAGGTTTCTTGTTAATCGTAAGATTTTTCTAACTGAACGTTGACGTTCTTAATATAATAATAGGGTTTGCCACTGATATAGCTTATCTGGTCTACCCTTGACCCTTAACCACATACTGTACACATATACAACCATATAGACAACACATATACACGTATACCCTTAATCCTGAATAATTCACCACAAAATTTTTAAATTCACGAAATTCCTTCTCGGAAATCTCAAATACATTCACTTATTTTATGTCTAAGTTTATTATTTAACCTAAATTCAATCTTTTAAGATTTTATAAATATCCAAATTCTCGGGTTGTCACAAAATCGGACCCATTAACAACCAATTTAACCCGTATAACTTACACAGATTTCACATAAACATAATTGAAGGTCTCTAGCATGTTTTTACCCATATAGATAACATGAACATCAAATTTAAACCTTTCAATTCCATGTTTTATACTAAAACTGCATTTTTTGACATCCTTAGCAAAATTAACACTGTGATCACCATGGTACACCAAATTAACTTATTCAAACTACGTTCTCTTCGTTACTTACTGAATTAATACATTCAAGGCTCAATTTATCTATTAGTTTACAAATTAACTACCAAATTTGGTACTTTCACAAGCCATATATATAAACATGAATTGTACACAACTTTTCTTTCTTTTGAACGTGATTAGTACACAAAATCTTTATCTAGATGTTAGTTATAGCATCACAACTACTCATAAGTACAATTAACACTTTATATAAAAATAATTCATCAACTTTGAATTCATAAAGACTTTAAAATTCATGAACACAGAACATACATATATATAATATTAAGCTTATGCAAGCACCTTCAATTGCTTGGATAGTCCTTGCTAACCACATAGAATTTCTTTGGGAATCTCAGGAATCCTCTCTCAACTCTCTCTCAAGCTCTCTTAATTTCTCTGTATTCTTCTTCTTTTTCTCTTTAAGTCAATGCCAGACCCTTTTACGTAACACAAACTAAGACCAACACACAAATAAACTAAACGTCTAAAACCAACGTTTTAATAAGTATAGTAATAAATTATCAGTTATAAATATATTTTATTTATTATTTTGATTTATTTTATTTATATTATTTATTATAATTCAAATTCAAAATTCAAAAGCCATAAGGCTATGTTTGGCAAAACACTTTAAAAAAAAAATAAAGACTTAATATCTTTAAGCCTTGTTTGACAAAACTAAATTAAGCTCCTTTAATTTATTTAATAACTCATTTGTATTATAGTTTATTGTCACACTTTTATTACCAAATTAAATTAAAAATATTATAATAATTCATTTAATCCTATCAACTCTCTAACTTAATTATTAAATTAAATTAGAATATTATCTCATAATAATTAATTTTCTTAAATCATAAATTATTTATTTAACAAATAAATAATCAAATCAAATCAAATTAAACAAATATTTATTCAACAATAAACGCACCAATTAAATATTTATATAATTCAATAAATATTTGAAATTACAATTTAAAATTCTGGATTATTACATCCTTCCCTCCTTACAAGGATTCTATCCCCAGAATCACTACTCAAACAATTCATTCAAACAAATCATTCGTCACATTCTTCCCTTCTTACAAGGATTCTGTCCCCAGAATCGAAGACACAGATTAAACAAATAATTCAGGATAATCTTTCATCATTTTATCTTCGAGTTCCCACGTAGCTTCTTCAGCATTGTGGTTCCTCCATATCACCTTCACGGAAGGTATTACTTTAGTCATGAGCACTTGTTCTTTTCTGTCAACTATCTGGATATGAACTTCCTCATAAGACAAGTCCTTATCGAACTGTAATGTTTCGTACTCGATCACATGCTTGTAATCGGGTTTATACGATCGTAACACCGAAACATGAAAAACATTGTGAACATATTCCAACTCTGGAGGTAGAGCTACCTCGTAAGACACTTCTACTACTCTTCGCAGCACTTCGAAGGGTCTAATAAACCTCTGGCTTCGTTTTTCCTTTTTACCAAAACAAATTTTCCCCTTCCAAGGAGAAACTTTTAAGAACGCGAAACTTCCTACATCGAACTCACGATCTTGTCTATGTTGATCATCATACTTCTTCTATCTGTCTTGAGCAGCTACCAATCTTGTCCTGATGAGTTTGACAACCTCAGTAGTTTGTTGTACTAGTTTCGGTCCTAAGAGTTGACATTCACCGACTTCATCCCAGCACAGTGGAGTTCTGCACTTTCTACCGTAAATGCTTCGTAAGGCGTCATGCCGATGCTTGTGTGGTAACTGTTGTTGTAGGCAAACTCTGCCAATGGTAAATGTTCATCCCAGTTCCCTTTAAAATCTATTATGCATGTTCTGAGCATATCTTCCAACGTTTGGATTGTTCGTTCGCTTTGGCCATCTGGTTGCGGATGGTATGCCGTACTAATTCTCAACTGTGTTTCCATGCATTCTTGTAGTCTCTTCTAGAAGTTTGACGTGAATCACTGATCTCTATCTAACACAATTGACACTAGAACTCCATGTCTCAAAACGATCTCCTTAACGTATTACTTTGCCAATCGATCAAGATTGAATCTAATCTTTATTGGCAAAAAGTATGATAATTTCGTTAGCCAGTCCAGTATCACCCAAATCGCATCGTATCCTCTCTGAGTAGTTGGAAGAACTACCACAAAATCCATTGTGATGTGTTCCTACTTCCATTCCGGTATTTCCAACGGTTGAAGTAATCCGCTTGGTCTCTGATGCTCAGCCTTGACTCTTTGACATGTCAAGCATTTCACGACACATTCTGCAACATCTCTTTTCATGTTTGGCCACCAAAAATGCTGTCGTAAATCTTGATACATCTTCATACTTCCTGGATGAATCGAGTATTTTGAGTTATGAGTTTCGGTCAAGATTTCTTCTTTAATATCTGGTACTGCTGGAACCCAAATTCTTCCCTCGAATCTTAATAGTCATTTTTTATCGATCTTGTATTTCACTTCACTACCCTCAACCACTTTCTCTTTGATTTTTCCACATTCTTCATCTTGTAGTTGAGCATTCTTTACCTTGTCCACCAAAGTTGGACTGGCTTTTATCTGGAATAGTCGTTCATCGGATTCTTTTGGAAATTTTATTTCCAACTCTAGCTTTGTCATTGTTGAAATAAGCTCCTCCTAGGTGGTTATCAGCATCAACTTTTCCCGACCTTTCCTGTTCAAAGCATCTACAACCACATTTGCCTTGCCCGGATGATAAAAGATCTCATAATCATAATCTTTTATTAATTCCATCCATCTCCTTTGACGCATGTTCAGGTCCTTCTGGGTGAAAATATACTTCAGACTCTTATGGTCTCTATATATCTCACATTTCTCTCCATAGAGATAGTGTCTCCATATTTTCAGAGCAAATACCACTGTAGCTAACTCTAAATCATGAGTCGGGTATCCTTTTTCATAGTCCTTCAGTTGCCTTTATGCATACGCAATGACTTTGCCGTTCTGCATAAGGACACAACCTAAGCCTTTATGTGATGCATCACTATACACCATAAAGTTTCCTGTATTATCTGATAACGACAACACAAGTGCCACACTTAACTTTTTTTTCAAGTCTTGAAAACTCTCTTCATACTTCTCCGTCCAAACAAATTTTATAGCTTTCCTTGTCAAATTTGTTAACGGAGTGGCAATCTTGGAAAAGTCCTGAATAAACCGTCTATAATAGCCGGCCAGTCCCAAGAAACTCCTCACCTCCGATGGTGTCCTTTGTTGTTCCCAATTGATTACATCTTCAACTTTTGATGGATCCACTGAAATCCTGTCTTTGTCAATCACATGTCCAAAAAATTGTACACGTTCTAGCCATAATTCACATTTGGAGAATTTCACGTACAACTTTTCCTTTCTTAGCGTCTCCAACGTCAAACGTAAATGTTCCACGTGTTCTTCTTGAGATTTGGAGTATACTAAGATATCATCGATGAATTCCACCACAAACTTATCTATGAATGGTTTAAACACCCTGTTCATCAAATCCATGAATGCAGCAGGGGCATTTGTCAAACCAAAAGACATCACCAGAAACTCGTAATGTCCATACCGAGTTCTGAATATCGTTTTAGGTTCATCATCCTTCCTTACCTTTAATTGATGATACCCACTTCTCAAATCTATTTTCGAGAAGTATCTAGCACCCTTCAATTGGTCAAACAAGTCATCTATTCTTGGCAACGAATATTTATTCTCAATAGTGACTATGTTTAATTCTTTATAATCAATGCAAAGACGCATTGACCCATCCTTCTTCTTCATGAATAACACCGGTGCTCCCCACGGTGATACACTCGGCTGAATGTATTTCTTGTCCAACAGATCTTGCAATTGTACCATCAGTTCCTTCATCTCTACCAGAGCCATCCTGTATAGGGCCTTCAGCAGTTCCTGACGTCAAATTGATAACGAACTCGATCTCTTTGTCAGGCAGAAGTCCTGGAAAATCCTCCGAAAATACATCTATAAATTCCATAACCACTGGTATCTCTTCCAGTTTCACCCCTTTCCTCTGAGTATCGACTATGTAAGCTAAATATTCTACACAGCCTTGACTCAACAACTTCTTGGCCTGCATAATCGTCAGACATCTCGCATGTCTAGGCGATCTGTTACCATAGAAAACTACCTTTAACGGAGTCATAAGGTTTACACATTTCTTTTGGCAATCAATTATCTCTCTGTAACTGAACAGCCAATCCATTCCCAATATAACAGCAAACTCTTTAAGTTTAATCGGGATTAAATCTACTATCATGACATTCCCCTTAATATTCACCCTATAATTTTTGTATACGAACCTAACAAGAATCACCTCCTTATTCATAATTTTTATGTTTAAAGGGAAATTCAATTCTTCGATAGGTAAACCTAACCTCTTGGCAAACTCATCATATATAAACGAGAAAGTAGCACCCGGATCAAATAATACATAAGTATTTATATCATTGATTGGGATAATACTTGACACAACATCTTATGATTGTAAAATATCCTGCACAGTCATGTTGAAGGTTTTGGCTGTGGGCCTGTATGATGATGTTGGTCCAGCAATGGTCAATGTACCTCCACTGCTACCTCCCTTGCTTCCCGTTGTCTCTCCAGCTTTCTTCTTAGGGCATTCGCGGGCAAAATGATTCTTTGACCTGCATGTGTAGCAAACATTCTTCTTTGGTTGATGGAAATTTGGGGCAATGTGACCCTCCTGGCCACAGTTGAAGCATACTCGTTTACCCCTTAAGCACATACTAGTGTGATTCTTTCCGCATGTTGAACATGCTTCAAACTTCTTTTGCTGCTGGTTACCTTGTTAGCTTCCAGTACCAACACTCGCATTCCACTTCCTCTTCAAGTTATTACTACCATTTCCACCACCATTACCACCATTCTTACCTTCACCCTCGTTCTTCTTTTTTCTTTGTTCTTAATTGTATTTTGTTACAGCTTCGCTTCCACCCTCAGCGAGAATTGCTTTTTCAAGCACCACTGCAAATGTTTTCAACTAAAATAGGGAGACTCTGCTATACAACCAGGGCTTTAGTCCCTGTTCAAACCTCCTCGCCTTGCGCTCATCCGTGTTCACTTGATATGGCGCAAACCTCGCCAATTCATTGAATTTTGATGCATACCCCGACACGGTCATTGTGCCCTGCTTCAGCTCTAAAAACTGCACTTCCAGCTGATTCTTTGAACTCTCTGGGAAATATGTCTCAAAAAATATTTCTTTAAATCTTTCCCAAGTCATCACTCCCTGATCTCCTCTAGTTTTATTGGCTTGCCACTAATAACTGGCATCTGCTTTCAACATGAATGTTGCAAAAGCAGTCTTCTGCTTCTCACCAACCCTAGCAACATTAAATACCTTCTCTATTTCCATGATCCAGGTCTGTGCGTCAACCGGATTCATGGTTCCATGGAATTCTGGTGGTCCAACTGCCTTGAAATCTTTAAAAGTTGCAACTTGATTCTGCGGTTGATTCTATAGTGCTCCTGTCAGAAGTGTCACCAACTGCTGAACTGGGTTAGCTTCAACGTTGTTATTGTTGGTAGATCCCTCATGGGTTTGTTGTCGTGGTTGTCGTCTTCTTGGAGGCATTTTCTGATTGGAATACACTTATTAGATTATTATTCAATTTCTTTTAAGTATTTTCTACTTAACTTGCACATCAAAAGATCATCACATAATAAAAAAAATTTAACATTTTATTCATTCATAATCTTTTAGAAAACATAAGAACAATAGCATCACTGCCATTTACATTACTTTCCTGAACTACTAAAGTTTCAGGATAACATAATCATTATATCCCATTGATTACATAACACTTGGGATTTACATCTTATTTATCATATTATTAATCGCATATCAGGTACATTCCCTATGATTTCCTACTAAGATGTTGTGTAGCCTTACGACGCTTTTCTTCAATAATACGAAACATTGTTCTGCGATCTAATATGTACGGTGGCAGTGTCTCGAACAGAATCAGATAATACATAAATCGATCTTGAGCTCGATTAATCACGATGTTTAATACATTATTCATCTCCTCCATCTTGATTTTCTTTGCTTGTGTTTCTCCTTCTGCTACTCCTGCACGCTGAGAAACTTTCTCAAACGCGTCTTCAACTCTTGCTCTCTTACCGGATTCTTCTTTTAGTTGGTTCTTCAGCTCCGCGATCTCCTTTGTCATTTGCTCGTTCTCTCTTTCAGTGTGAATCAGTTTCCATTCGGCATTACTCAGACGTCCATCTAGGTCTCGGATCTCACCGTCCTTCTATGCCATCGAGGTCTGCTGTTCAGCTACTATCTATTCCAACTCCTTGACTCTATCCTAAAATTCCACATTGCGGCCGTATACCTCGTCGTACATACGGGCTGAAATCGAGTTTGGTGGAAACTCTTCTTCCTCATCATCCTCATCCCCATCCGACTGTGGCCGCTCAACGGGATCCTCCTCATCTATCTCTACCTCATCATCCTCATCAGGTAAACCCTCTTACTCAACCACTGTAACCAACGGAGATAACTCCAGTGGTAATAGTTGTTCCCAAACCACCTGAATGTCACGAGGCTCTTCCTCTCTGGGTATCTGGGGTCCTTCCTCCCTAGCCTGACTGGATTCTCCGACATTAGCTATCCTAACAACAAAATTTTTAAGTTTTAATTACTAATCATTACTACTCGACACTCACGAGCACATAGGTTGCAACCACATAAGCACATAAGTGTTTTATTATTTCTTTCTTAAAACTCTATAAGAGTTTATCACCACTATTTTTTCAAAGGTTACTTCCTATATCTTTTTCTCACCTAAGGTTCATAACCTAAAGCTTTGATACCAACTTGTGACACCCCCAAATTCGGGTACTTCATTCCCATAAGATTTGGCGTTCACTTGATAAAAACATTCATTTTTAACTACCCAAATGTAATAAAATTTAACAATAAACCTTCCCATTAAAGGATTACATTAATAAGTTCAATAAAATCTCCCAGGTTATCTAACCTTTAAATACAAATATCAAGTGCAGAAAATTAAATAACTACATCACAATATTTAAAATAGAGTCTGACAATATAAAAGTCAACAGGTTTACAAGTCTTCAATACTTGTTCATCTTTCCTTTCCCTTTACTGGTAGTAGGTTCATCGACTTTCTCAACTTTAACTGTAATAGTTATATAAGCAATAGTGAGCAAACAAATGCACACTTGAAGTGACAATAAATAATAATATCATAGCAACTGCCAAATGAATAGGCTCAATAGAACTGAATAATATGCTCTATCAATGATAATCAGGAACATAATTTGAAATATATATCTGAGGGTCACAAGACCACGAACTATGTCCAAAGTTATAAGTATTCTTTCAAATTAAACCTAAATAGTCATAAGACTGTAGGGACTTCTCGTACTTAGCAGAACCAGATCTTCATACAATGTATTGTGCACAAACATCTAAACACTTTGCGTAAATTATCCCCTGTAATAGGGTTGTTCATCTCAGTATTTAGAATACAAGTCCGCACCAAAGTAAATTTGGTTTGGATAAGTTTTAAGGTAATTTAGAGTTTAACGAACATCAACTAAGGATTAGTTGAATAAAATGTAATAACAATATGCTATGGAATAAGTCATAAGTGAATCAACATTGTATATATAGTTCATGATTTAGAAATGAACTAAAAGCATAAGCATTGAATAACGTAACATACCTTGCTTGAACAATATTAGGCTAAGGCTAGAATTTTGGTTTAGTAATAGAATTGAATTATCGAACATACATAACCAATAACAAGTTGAACAATAGGAACTTGCTCAATATAAGGGTAAATAGAACAAACTTAAGTACAGGTTCGAGTTCGGAAACTTGCTCAATTAATAACAAGATAGGGTAAAGAAAACTTGCACAATATATAATTAGATTTAAAAAACTTGCCTTGCGTGTAAGCTAAACCGTAATAATTTGATTCACAATAACCTATACACATGTCATTATGACATAATTAGTTAATACATATACTCTTTATACAATTAAGTATCTATTTCATGTATAATTTGGTTTTAATCATATTGTTAAGTCACACTAGTAATGCGATAATATCACTCATTAATTGTTAATAATATTCTCACCCTTGGTACTAAAACACCACAATATAAAAATTACATTTCAAAAGTCCTAGCATTTCACTTTGTCAATAATTACAGATTTTTGTACAATAAAAACAACCTTCTTGGCCACACTGCTATCAGAGTTATGCATACCAGCTTTACATCGAACGCAGCATGCTATGACGTGATGCTGGCACTGCAACGCGAGTCACAAGCCTGTGATAGGTGCTGCAGCGCGAGACTTTGTGTAGCGATGCGAGACTTGCATCTTCTACGCTAGGCGACACTAAAGAGGCGGAAGTCAACGACCGAAGCTCGATTTTTTAGGCAACGCGAGCATAGGCAATGCCAAATCTGACTTACTAGCATCCAATTTAACAAATATAACTTACATAGATTTCACATAAACATACCTGAAGGTCTCTAGCATGTTTTTACCCATATAGATAAACTGAACATCAAATTTAAACCTTTTAAATCCATGTTTTATACAAAAACTCCATTTTTTGACATCCTTAACAAAATTAACACTGTGATCACCATGGTAAACCAAATTAACTTATTCAAACTACGTTCTCTTCGTTACTTACTGAATTAATACATTCAAGGCTCAATTTATCTATTAGTTTACAAATTAACTACCAAATTTGGTACTTTCACAAGCCATATATATAAACATGCACGATAAACAATTCTTTATTTTGAACGTGATTAGTACAACAAATGTGACGCCCCCAAAATAGGTATACAACACCCATTCTGAGTCGCCAAATACATGGTACAGAAAGCAAACTACAACTTCAATTATACAATTGTCGTGAAAAATACGACAACACATACTGTGAGTTTAAATACAAATATTGTCTTCTAGACAATATCCACACTCAAATAAGTCCTCGTTACAATTATTCAAACACTATTTTACAGAAATAGTGAGGACTTATAAAATATCTTTCTAGAACCATCACTCCGTTACCCCACTAGTTCTGCGCTTATGTTCTCACCTCCCGAGAAAAAATGGAACAAAAAGGAAAAGGGTGAGCTCAACTAGCCCAGTAAAGAATATTATGACTAAGATAATATACAACAAATTATCGTTAGTTTTCAATAGGGAAAAATCTGATAAAATATAATAGCCAACAAGTTTTAGATCAACAACTGCAGCGAAAACAACAATCCATTAGAAGAGTCAAGTAGAGAATGAGTTCTACTATCTTCTAAGATTTAAAAGTCCATCATCAATATTTTATTTCTGTAACAACAATCAATATACATCTTTAATCAAATATTCATCTTTACACTCTGAGGCCAAAGATATTCATTTGTATCACCAGGTTGGTCATGTTCATCTCAACACATGTTCATCTTTTTTTACGGCCAAAGATATTCATCGATTAATCATTTATCTTTTTGCACTTCTGGTAGAAAGATATTTAGTAATATCATCATTTAGGACTGAGGATGATGAAAAATATTTTAAAAAAAATGAATCCAGTGAAACGGAAGGACAAATAGTAGGGATTCGTATAACAGTTTATCCAAGATCAATAATACTTCATAAATACCAATTTTGAAGCAGAATTCAAAAATAAAGATCAAAACATGGATACAATCAAAGATAGTAACCATAATAGACATCTTGGACAAAAAGAAGAAAATTTCATTTTTTGAATTGAATAGTGTCGATTAAGTGAATAATGCCAGTATATATGAATGAATAGTGCCGTATACGTGAATAGTAACCCTGACACAAAAAGTTCCAAATTTGATAAAAATTCAGATCAATACTTTGGTATAATGATATTGAAGAAATAATATCATATATGAAGAAAATAACATCCCTTACCTCAAAATATTAGTACTTCTGATTGGAATATCGGTATAAGGCTAAAGGAAACTTGCACTGATGAATAAAAACTCACAAAATATCTAAATACTCACAAAATACACTCAATAATCTAGAGAGTAAAAGAGAGAAAACTTGTTTCTGGTGTGATTTTCAATTCTAACTTAGCCCTCTATTTATAGGAAAATGTTAGCAGACTTGACTTTAAAACCCGATGGCTTTACACTCGCTACTATTCCCACCCACCACATTTGAAATAAATTCAGCACATTCCTTCACCAACCACAAGTGGGGCCCACTCAATTCTAGAATTTTCCACCAAAATCATTTATGAACCTAATTTTTGAATCAGTCACCTCTTAAAATTCATAACAAATCATACGTTCATTTTTAACGGTTCAAAATTTGTGGACATATACTCAACTTATATATGTATAACATATCCAAAAATTACAACGATCCAACAGTCGGATTAAAAATTATAACTCACACAATATATCTCAAAAACACTTGTTTAATTTTTAATACCTTCATTCCGACAAAAATACTGATAAAACACCTCAACATTAACTCCTTCATTTTTAACCACAATAAATATATCCAACATTTATATCCACATAAAATAAATATTTTCTTATCATATGAATCAATAATTAATTATTCACAAATAATATTATAGAATCACATTTATGACAACCAGGCCGTTCCCAGGAAAGAGGGGGCTTTTCAATAAGAATTTCTCCTTATTGGCGCGCAATTAGGTGACCAAACCTCTCCTTGACAGAACTTTCTAGACATTGCCAATAATGCTATCTAATATTATTATTAAAATAATATGAATTATTGATCTGATAATGAGAAATACTGTGCATTGACAATCATTGAAACAACAATAATATAAAATATCAACGCAGCAATTATTGAATCAATAAAATAAAATATTGAACAGTAACTACTGTAACAATTATTGAGTAGTGCCTTCTTACGTAAGGATCAATAATTCATCAATCTTTGTGCATCCACGCCAGATTCTCGTATTTTTAACCACCGGGTATTCCAACGCGGTTAATAGCGGTAATAACTACTGCCAGTTATTTATAAAAACTCAAACTTGTCGTTTTCTTCATCCGACAACGATTATTACATTATGGGGCCCAAAAATGATCAAGCTACGTCGTCATGCGAATATTCCCCGACAGCAATAATATTCCACGACCAAATGAATATTCCCCAACAACAATGATTATTTTATAACCACTTGCATATTTTGCAAAATTTGCACATTTCACCCATAACCGAGAATTATATCAAATTAATACCTTATTATTCACAATAATAATTAGAGGAAATTCGATTTTATTTATAATAAGTTGGGGTCTTACAACCTCCCTCCTTATGAAATTTCATCCTCGAAATTGACATACGCATACTAGTGTTTCAAAAGGTGAGGATACCTCGCTTTCATTTCTGATTCCAACTCCCGTGTCATTTCTTCAATAGCATGGTTTCTCAATAAAACCTTAACTTGTGGTATAACCTTGGTGCGTAGGACATGCTCTTTCTATCCAAGATCTTAACAGTACTTCTTCTTCGTACGTTAAATCTTGGTATCTCGTCTGGTTCTAACGCATAATATGGTTCGGGTCTTTCACATATTTACGAAGCATGGATATGTGAAAACATTATGAACACGAGACATACTTGGAGGTAATCGAGTCTATAGGCCACATTTCCTATTCGGTCAAGAATCTCAAATGGACCAACAAATCGTGGATTGAGCTTTCCTCTCTTTCCAAATCTTGTAACTCCTTCTTCATGGAGCAACACGTAACAATACATGATCTCCAATATTAAACTCCACGTCCTTTCTATGAAGATCAGCATAACTCTTTTGTCGATCTTGTGAGGTTTGAATACGTTGTCGAATCATTTGGATCTTTTCTGTGCAGTCATGCGTACTAATTACGGTCCCAACAACGTTGCTTCTCCCACCCGTCGTCCCATCTTTGGAGAACGACACTTTCGTCCCATACAACACCTCAAATGGAGCCATGCCTATACTTTCTTGATAATCGTTGTTGTAGGAGATTCCACCATGTGCAAGTACTTATCCCAACTTTCTTTAAAATCTAGGACACAAAGTCTTAATAGATCTTCAGGGTTTCAATAGTCCTCTCTCGATTGTTCGTCCGTTTGAGGATGGTATCTTAATCAATCGAATCGTAAATGCGTGCCCATAGCTTTCTACGCAAGCTAACCCAAAATCGTGAAGTGAATCTTGGGTCACGATCCGAAACTATTGATCTTGGCATGCCATGCAATCTCACAATCTCATTCACGTATATGCTGAGCAAGGCGTTCAAGGAATAAGTCTCACGTATCGGTAAGAAATGGGCGGACTTGGTTAATCTATCAACAATAACCCAAATCGCATCTATGCCTTGAGAAACTTTGGGAAGACACATGAATTGAAATCCATAGTAATGTGTTCCCACTTCCATTTCAGAATCTTAAGTGGTTGTAATGGACCCTTTGGCACTTGATGCTCCGTCTTTATATGTTGACAAGTTAAACACCTCGAGATAAACTCCGCGATCTCTCTCTTCATATTATTCCACCAAAATGTATGTCGAATATCATGATACATTTTGGTACTCCCAGGATGGATTGCAAACGGGGTGTTGTATGCCTCCATCATGATTCTATGCTTCAAGTCAGAATCGTTAGGAACACAAAGTCTGGAGTTGAATCTAAGTATTCCTTCTTCATCGATTCTCGCTTCTGGAATAGCTCCTTCTTGTACTTTCTTCTTCATACGTATCAGCTCCAGGTCCGTAGCTTGAGCAGCTTTAACTTTATCGATTAAAGTCGATTCTACTTGTATATTCGCCATCATCATGTGGGTCCCTGGAGTCTTTAATTCTACCTCCATCCTTTGCAAGTCATACAGAATGGGCCTTTGTATTAACAATATCGCTTTTCGTGCTTCGCATATGATCTTCTACTCAACGATCGTCGACTACTACGTTAAGCTTTTCGAGGATGATATTGAATAGTGTGATCGTAATCTTTCAATAGTTCAAGCCAACGTCATTGCCGCATGTTGAGTTCTTTTTGGGTGAAGAAATATTTGAGGCTTTTATGGTCCATATAAATCTCCACTTTCCCCATATACAAGTAGTGTCTCCAAATTTTCAACGCGAATCGATCTGCTACTGAACTCTAGATCATGAGTAGGATAATTCCTCTCATATTCTTTGAGTTGTCGTGAGGCATAAAGGCTATGACTTTCCCATGTTGCATGAGAACGCATCCTAACCCTTTGCACAAGCATCATCATTGATATAACAAATCCATCCGTACCAGATGGTATTGCCAGAACAGGTGCAGAAATGAGTCTCCTCTTGAGCTCTTGGAAACTCTTCTCGCATTCCTCGCTCCATACAAATTTTGTATCTTTACGAGTCAACTGAGTTAACGGAGTAGCGATTCGAGAAAATCCTTCCACGAATCTCCGATAATAACCAGATAAGCCCAGAAAGCTACGCACTTCGATCACCGACTTTGGTTGCTCCCAACTTTGTACTGCTTCAATCTTCGCCGGGTCCACAGATACTCCATGTTTTGACACCACGTGCCCAAGGAATGCTACTTCCTCAAGCCAGAACTCGTATTTCTTCAGCTTGGCATAAAGTTTGTTTTCACGAAGCCTTTCAAGTATTAGCTTCAAATGGTGCTCATGATCTTCACGGATTTTGGAATAAATGAGGATGTCATCAATAAAGACAACAACGAACTGATCCAAATATTCCTTGAATACTCGGTTCATCATATCCATGAAAGTAGCAGGAGCATTAGTCAATCCAAAAGACATGACTAAGAATTCATAATGCCGCATCTGAAGTTACGAAGCGGTCTTTGGAATATCCTCGCTTTTAATCTTGGTGATGATATCGAGCGAAGATCGATCTTTGAAAAGAATTGTGCTCTTTGCAATCGGTCGAACAGGTCATCAATGCGAGGTAGCGGATACCTATTCTTGATGGTGACATGGTTTAATTCTCGATTAGTTAATACAAAAGTCGAATACTCCGTCTTTCTTCTTTACGAATAAAAACAGAGCACCCCAAGGAGATGTACTGGGACCTAATGAAACCTATGTCTAATAATTCTCAGTAGTTGGACTTTTAACTCCTAAAGTTCAATAGGAGCCATTCGATATGGGGTTTTAGAAATGGGTTTTGTGCATTTCAAGGTCAATAAAGAATTCAACATCACGTTACGGGGTAGAATCGAAGTTCTTGAGAAATGCATCAGAAAATTCTCTAACAACAAAAATATTATTTAAATCTGACTTGTCTTTGTTCAAATCCATAACATGGGCTAAGAAAGCTTGACATCCGTTTTTCAATAAACGAATAGCTTTATGGCTTGATATGATATTGATTGATTTTAGTGGTTTAGTTGTTTGAATTCGTATGACAGGTTGGTTAGGAATATGAAAACTAACAACCTTACGAAAACAATCAATTTTGGCATGATGAGTGGTTAACCAATCAATTCCTAAAATCACATCAAAAGCAAGTATCTTTAAAGATATAAGATCAACAAGTAATGTGATATTGCCAACTTGGATCATGCAAGATTTATAAACTGTAGATGTAACGAAGGTTTCACCCAACGGAGTTTCAACAGATAGGTCAAAGTCCAATTTCTCCGGAATCAAGTTTAAATGTTGAGCACAAGCAAGAGAGATAAAAGAATGGGTAGAACCGGTATCTAGTAAGGTATAAACTTTGCAAGAGTTCAAGATTAGCTTACCCGTAATCACCTCGTTCGGGTTCCTCGCGTTTTGGCTAGTCACGACAAACGCTCTTCCAAGAACCGCTGATTTTGACTTATCCGGGACAGCCCTTGGAGTCACCATCCCCGTTGAACTTGGTTTTACTACAGAACAATCCCGAGCTATGTGGCCTTCCTTTCCACAGTTGTAACATACCTTGGATTGTTGTGGACAGTTTGGGCTGATATGTCCCTCTTTCCCGCATTTGTAACATCTAACTGGCGGTCGTTCTCCTCCCCTAGAATTTTTTGTTGGTCTTGGGTCTTTTCTTTGTTGATGTCTTCCCGTCATTGTTGAATCTCCTCTTTCTGAAATTTCCACTTGACTCACCTCTCCTATTATCATAGCCACGATGACCACCCGAGTGGTTACCGCCTTTGTTCGTATTTTTCCCTCCTCGTTGGTTATCATCGCTCTGATGACTGCTGTCACCGGTATGACCCTGGTTGTGGTCCCTCGGTTGAACATACTCATTATCTCGCTCTAATATTTAAGCCTGTTTTAACATCATCCGAATATAAAGAAAATTTATGAGATATAAGATATTCTTTGAATCTCGGGCTTTAGACCTCTCGAAACATCATCTCGTCATTCGTTCCTCATTTTTGACCAAATGAGGTGCAAACCTAGATAACGCTGCAAACTTACTTTCATCTTTGGGACACCGTCATGTTGTTTTGTTCGATCGATAAACTCCACCTCCTTCATATAGCGAATACTTTCGGAAAGTACTTGTCATTGAATAGTTTTTAAACGTTTCCCAAGATATCTTTGAGTGCGTCATTGGGTAGATGCGCTTCACAGACTCCCACCAGTAGTCTGCCTCACCGCGGAACATAAAGGTGGCGAATGGAACCTTCTGTTCCTCCGTGCATCCCAAGACATCGAATATCTTGGTAATTTGCTTGACCCACATTTCTGCCATGATCGGATCCGGCTTTCCCTTAAATTCTGGTGGTCCCAACTCTTTGAACTGCTTGGCTGTGACAAGCCGCGCATTGCTAGCATTTCCACCCGTATTCTGTGCACGAGTTTCCCTCGTCTGGTTTTGCATAAAATGCAAAAAACTTCTGAACATCCCATCATTCATCATTTGTTCGGTAGTGTTGTTTACAGGAGGATTATTGCCTTCCTGTTGCACGTTCTCCTGGTTTGTAACTAAAGGTTGTTCCACAGTCTCATACACTCCATTGTTAACGTTCTCAGCAGCCATTCTTAAATACTGCCATAAAACAAGGGTTAATTAAACAAATTAACATATCACATAATATCCCTATATTATGACTGACCAACAAATAAGCTTAGATAGGACACACTAGCGAAGGATTTACTCATCTCTCCCCTCCTAGTTCTATTCCCCGATCTCCGCCAGAGACCATATCCCTAAGCTTTGATACCAACTGTGACGCCCCAAAATAGGTATACAACACCCATTCTGAGTCGCCAAATACATGGTACCAGAAAGCAAACTACAACTTCAATAATACAATTGTCGTGCAAAATACGACAACACATACTGTGAGTTTAAATACAAATATTATCTTCTAGACAATATCCACACTCAAATAAGTCCTCGTTACAATTATTCAAACACTATTTTACAGAAATAGTGAGGATTGCTAAAACATCTTTCTAGAACCATCACTCCGTACCCCGATTAGTTCTGCTATGTTCTCACCTCCACGAGAAAAATGGAACAAAAGGAAAAGGGTGAGCTCAACTAGCCCGATAAAGAATATTATGACTAAGATAATATACAACAAATTATCGTTAGTTTTCAATAGGGAAAAATCGATAAAATATAATAGCCAACAAGTTTTAGATCAACAATGCAGTGAAACAACAATCCATTAGAAGAGTCAGTAGAGAATGAGTTCTACTATCTTCTAAGATTTAAAAGTCCATCATCAATATTTTATCCTCATAACAACAATCAATATACATCTTTAATCAAATATTCATCTTTGCACTACGTGCCAAAGATATTCATTTATATCACCAGGTTAGTCATGTTCATCTCAACACTGTTCATCTTTGCACTCACGGGCCAAAGATATTCATCGATTAATCATTTATCTTTTGCACTTCTGGTAGAAGATATTTAGTAATATCATCATTTAGGGTAGAGGATGATGAAAATATTTTAAACAAAATGAATCCAAAGAAGCGGAAGGACAAATAGTAGGGATTAGTATATAACGGTTTATCCAAGATTAATAATACTTCATAAATACCAATTTTGAAGCGAAATTCAAAAATAAAGATCAAAACATGGATACAATCAAAGATAGTAACCATAATAGACATCTTGGACAAAAGAAGAAAATTTCATTTTTCTATTGAATAGTCTTGTATTCGTGAATAGTGCGTATCGTGAATAGTGCCGTATACGTGAATAGTAACCCCGACACAAAAAGTTCCAAATTTGATAAAAATTCAGATCAATACTTCGGCATAATGATATTGAAGAAATAATATCATATATGAAGAAAATAACATCCTTACCTCAAAATATCGATTACTTGATTGGAATATCGGTATAAAATTGAAGGAAACTTGCAGCGATGAATAAAACTCACAAAGTATCTAAATACTCACAAAATACACTCGATAATCTAGAGAAAAAGAGAAAAAACTGTTTACGGTGTGATTTTCAATTCTAACTTAGCCTCTATTTATAGGAAAATGTTAGCAGACTTGACTCCTGACACGATAGCTTTACACTCTACTACTTCCCACCCACCACATTTGAAATAAATTCAGTACATTTCTTCACCAACCACAAGTGGGGCCCACTCAATTCTAGAATTTTCCACCAAAATTATTTATAAATCTAATTTTTGAATCAGTCACCTCTTAAAATTCATAACAAATCATACGTTCATTTTTAACGGTTCAAAATTTGTGGATATATACTCAACTTATATATGTATAACATATCCAAAAATTACAACGATCCAGCGGTCGGATTAAAATTATAACTCACACAATATATCTCAAAACACTAGTTTAATTTTTAATACCTTCATTCGACAAAAATCTTGATAAAACACCTCAACATTAACTCCTTCATTTTAACCACAATAAATATATCCAACATTTATATCCACATAAAATAAATATTTTCTTATCATATGAATCAATAATTAATTATTCACAAATAATATTATAGAATCACATTTATAATGACAACGGTAGTTCCCAAGAAAGGGGGCTTTCCATAAGAATTTCTCCTTCTTGGCAAGAATTAGGTGACCAAACCTCTCATTGACAGAACTTTCTACACATTGCCAATAATTCTATCTAATAATATTATTAAAATAATATGAATTATTGATCTGATAATGGGAAATACCGTGCATTGACAATTATTGAAACAATAATAATATAAAATATCAACGCATGAGAATTATTGAATCAATAAAATAAAATATTGAACAATAACTCTTTGTAACAATTATTGAGTAGTGCCTTATGCTACGTAAGGATCAATAATTCATTAATATTGTGCATCCACGCGTATTCATCAGTATTTTAACCACCGGGCATTCCAACGATGTTAATTGGTAACAACTACGCCAAGTTTATTTATAAAAACTCAAACTTGTCGTTTTCTTCATCCGACAATTATTACATTATGGGGCCCACAAATGATGACTACTGGCAAATCGTTCGAATATTCCCGAACAACAAGAATATTCCACGACCAAATGAATATTCCCAACAACAATGATTATTTTATAACCACTTGCATATTTTGCAAAATTTGCACATTTCACCCATAACCGGAGAATTATATCAAATTAATACCTTATTATTCACAATAATAATTAGAGGAAATTCGATTTTATTTATAATAAGTTGGGGTCTTACAACAAATCTTTATCTAGATGTTAGTTATAGCAACACAACTACTCATAAGTACAATTAACACTTTATATAATAACAATTCATCAACTTTGAATTCATAGAGACTTTGAAATTCATGAACACAGAACATACATATATATAATATTAAGCTTATGCAAGTATACCTTCAATTGCTTGGATAGTCCTTGCTAACCACATAGAATTTCTTTGGAAATCTCAGGAATCCTCTCTCAAGCTCTCTCAATTTCTCTGTATTCTTCTTCTTTTTCTCTTAAGCCAATGCCAGACCCTTTTACGTAACACAAACTAAGACCAACGCACAAATAAACTAAACGTCTAAAACCGACGTTTTAATAAGTATAATAATAAATTATCAATTATAAATATATTTTATTTATTATTTAATTTATTTGATTTATATTATTTATTAGAATTCAAATTCAAAATTCAAAAGCCATAAGGCTGTGTTTGGCAAAACACTTTAAAAAAAAATAAAGACTTAATGTTTTTAAGCCTTGTTTGACAAAACTAAATTAAACTCCTTTAATTTATTTAATAACTCATTTATATTATAGTTTATTGTCACACTTTTATTACCAAACTAAATTAAAAACATTATAATAATTCATTTAATCCTATCGACTCTCTAACTTAATTATTAAATTAAATTAGAATATTATCTCATAATAATTAATTTTCTTAACTCATAAATTATTTAGTTAACAAATAAATAATCAAATCAAATCAAATTAAACAAATATTTATTCAACAATAAATGCACTAATTAAATATTTATATAATTCAATAAATAATTGAAATTACAATTTAAAATTCTGGATTGTTACACTAGTTGAGCTCACCCTTTTCCTTTTGGTTCTATTATTCTTCTCAGGAGGCGAGAATTTAGCTGGTACTAGTCGGGGAGTGGAGTAATGGTTCAAGTTTATTATTATAGTAGTCCTCACTATTTTGTAAAATAGTGTAACTGTATGAACTGAGAAATTCATAATTTAATAATTATTTTAATATAAGAGAATGAATATTTATTTAAATATAAATGTTAATGTTTTGTAAGTTGAGTAATTAAATTGATTAGCATTGGATTAATACGAATTAAGAAGTGTGGAATTATGATGAACATTTGTGAAGTGCCTTATGTGGCATAATGTGAAATGAGGGAATTCACTAAGTGAGTTAAAAGAAAACTAGAAAGATTAATTATGTGATTCCGAATATGGAAGGAATAAGTTTTAAATTAGTAATATCACCAATATAGAAGTTAATTCATGTCATGTAAAACTAGTATGGCGATAGAAGTTGAAACTGACTTGAAGCTAAACTAGTTTGGCACTGCCAGGGACCGGCCCAACTGCGCCCTCCTAGCAGTACAAATTGGCGCAGCTGCGCTAGTGGTCAGTCTGAGATAGGTTAGTTTTTACTGTAACAATGAAATGAAACACTTTTGTTATATGCGTGACATTAATAAAATCACGTGATAAAAGTACATTATGTTGATATAAGGTACCAAGTAGTACAATGAAATCCCATGTAATTGTAATACATAAATAATGAAAATAGCTGTGTATTCTAGAAACTGGGAAAGAAATTAAATATTTAAATAAACATTAATATTAAATAATGTTATTATGTGGTTATGAGAGTAGTAAAAATAATTATGGGTGATACCCAAACAATAATACCTAACTGCGTTATTTTATTGCGCATATTTAATGTACATGGATTATATGATGTTAATCCTTAATTTCCTAATATGGTAACAATTTTACATTAAGATTACATTATGGGAATTAAAGAAACCAAACCAAGCCTTAGATAACTTATTGCTGAGATTTTTCTCTTATCCCAAATTGAGTGACCCAATAGTACATGAATAGTGTGCTACTTCTCCATTGCGTGAAACTCAAAGGCTAGAATGTGTAGTGATGATGGCTAGGCAATTGGTGGTTGGCCAACTCTTGGTTAACCATTGTTCCCTTCCAATACACCATGGATTTTAACTTCCATATAAACCCTAAATCCATTCCATCAATTTTTTATAAATAGGAGACCAAATTTTTAGTTTTTGTGTTGCTTGAAATTGTCTGACAATTCTAATTTTAAGAGTTCTAAGTTGCTGAGAAATTGTAGAAGCATACTCAGTGTGTGAGGAGTTCAATTCAAGCTTAAGGATGTATAAACTCTATTTGTGTTCTTGAATTGGGTCTTGTTTAGTTTTTGAAATTACTTGAATTTCTATGTCAATTGATATGAGTTAACATGTTATAATGAGTTTAAGAAGTAGGTTTACATATATTAATTCTTTAATGATGGTTTGGAACAAGTTTAAATCGATAGGAATCAAAGTTGAGTAAGGCTCTGCAAAACAGAGTCTGTTATTCTTTGTGATTCCTGCAAGACGGCTATATTGCACCAGGGCTTATACTAGGGTGTAGTGCAAATTTACTGCAAATACCTCGAAATCGATTCTTTGGATTTATTAATGCTATGTGTTGAGAACTTGGTATCATGACTTAGATATATACCTAAAAAGGGGTATAACATGAGATATAAAGTTTTCTTATGTAGTATGAAGTGATCAACAAGATTTAGTAAGAGATTTGTAATGAAAACTTAAAGTATTAAAAACAAACTTTGCAGTAATACATGTTCTACAAATTTAGAACTTAGTAGCCCACATACATGACTAATTTAGAACCAAAATAAGCATGATATATGATTCATAGTTAATATATTCATGACCAACTTGATAAGCTTGGTGTTAGAAATTATTTTAAAAGAAAAGCTTATTATATAACAAGCTAATGGACATGAATGCTACAAGATATAGTTTCTGATCTTAAAAAGAGGTTATCATGACTTAGTTACTTATGATAAGAGTTTTAAAGTTGTCTTGCATGTGTTGGATTTCATCATTCATGTTAAAATGATTTCAAAGGCAACCTTGAACATGTTTTCAAACTTAAGTTGCATTATATATGAGTACTTAGATTTTAAAGATTAAAGATGTTATGTTATGTTTATTATATCTTCAAACATGATTCATATGTGTTGGACATAATGATAATTTAATCAAACATGAGTTTAAAGCATGTTTCGAAGAGCTAAACGATACTAAATATGAATTTATGATATGAACACTATGAGCATATGTATTGACAGATTATGTGATCACGATGTAGACATATAACCAAGTTATAAAATATGGTAACTACATGATCTTGTTATGCCTTAACACCATGTAAATTATAAGCTAAAACTTGCAAAGATGAACTCAAGAATGGTCATATGATATGTAAGAACCTCTGGCATGTATGTATGTTAAGGTATTAGTGTATAGGTGTGTTAGAGTTGGACTAAAACTAGGAGATGCAAAGCTCAACTCAGGTCTGGCCAGGGGACAACACAATAATTTTCATAGGCTCATAATAATTTTCAAGTAATTATTACCATTTATTATGAATTTTCAATCATTAACATCATATTTATATTATTTAAATACCACTTAATTCTATTATCATTAATATTTATTTAATATTAAATATTAATGAAATCCTTAACATAATATTATATTATATTTATAATATCTCTAAGTATTTTTAATACTTTATTATTACCTTTAAATGATTTTAAGGTAATTAAAACCATTAATAAATAATTGCCATTAATATTAAAATATTAATATTTTTCATAACAAAATATCAAAAGTTATATTTTATAACTTACAATATTTTCTAAACCTTTAAATCATTTTATATGATTTTAAATCATTAATTATATTTTCCCATAATTTATTTAATATATTCATTAAATAAAATAATCACCATTAATATTAATTAATTGATGAAATTCATCACAAAATATTAAAAGTCATCAAAATAACTTAAAATATTTTCTTATGCCATAATATGATTTTTCATATATTAAAATTATTTTTAAGTAATTTACTTAATATTATAATTAAATAAATTAAATACCATTATTATTCCAAAAATATTAAATATTTATGAAATATATTCAGAATAATTAAAAACAAATTTCCAGGCTTTAAAATAATTTTTAGGAATTTATTATGTATTTTTAATAATTAAAAACTATTTTTATCTATTTAATAAATAGAATAATTAATTTTCATAATTAAACTGTCACTAAAGGGCCCTATAGCGACAGATCCGTCGCTATAGGTGTTCTTCACCAAAACCCAGAACTCAAAGGCAGTTAACGAGTTAGCTAGTTTGACCGGTTCTAGATTTGTGATTAAAGGGTTTCTAGGCCACTTAATATGCTAATGTTGTAGTACTAATGTAGTATTACAACCCTAAACAATTTACACGACCAAATCATAACACAATAGATAGATCAAGGCTCCAGAAAACCTGTCAGAAGCTGTTCTTTATTTCTGGGTTTTCCAAAAATGAAGAACAGTTTGAGATGTGCACTTCGGATCCTTATAACATGAAATATGGGCTTACTTTTTATGATATTAAGGTTCATATTTGTAGTGGAGATGTCCGTGAACAACTCTATATCATCAGATCAGTCTAAAAACAACAACAATGGAAGATGTAAGTTTATTGAAAGTACTTGTCGAGTGCGTGTTCATGAACAACTGGGTTTTCCAGTTGTTCTTGAGCAATCGGTCAACTCAGTTTGACCATGATTAATTTATATTATGTTCATGACCTGAGTAATATAAAAGCATGGGTGTGTAGAACGCATGTCAGGTTACAAGATTAAATCACTAACACTGACTAAAACACAAACAGTGGCAAGATCCGAAGCCTGCAAGACGTTGTCAGAAAATCTGGAAAATTCTGGGTTGCCCAAAATTCCAGTTTTGTGATCGGCCAACTAGGTTTAACCACTTATAACTCGAGATCTAGACATGATCTGGGCTTGATTCAAGTTCCAGATCGAAGCCCTTACATCATACTACAAGTCTATAAATTAAAACACAACAAACAATTAACATACAATGATCTACGAGCCCTGACATTTTCTTGTCAGACAACATTTTCCAGTTTTTCCAGATTTCTAAAAACTTCAATTTCAAGTATCTAGATGTTATGGATCTGGGATTTAACAACCCAGATCACTAAATGACACCCGCTAACACATATCTAATCAATCATTAACAACATCTAACATCAAATACATAGATTTTCAAATTTAGGGTTTATACCTCCTTTTTGAGCTTTATCTTGATTCTGACCCTTGATGTTTGATCTTGGCAAGCTAACACATGATCTTGGCTTAACTTATCACTCACTCTCACTCTAAAATTTTGGATGGGAGAGAGAGAAGACTTGGCTATGTTGAAAAATAAAGTGTGTAACTTTTCTAGACTTGTATGCCTTAATTCCATGATGCAATATATTTAATCTAGCAAGTTGGCTGATATTTATGAGATATATGCACATGGCTAGCTAGGGTTGGTCACCGACCACTTACTAGGGCACGATCTACACTCCATCTCATTAAAATATTCAAAAGGGTAGTTTGGACATTTGACTTTTAAAGTTAGTGGCATAAAGGTAACTTGTCACAACCCTTAGGTTTTAACCCTTTGGGTTTGACCCTTAGGGTTTGACCCTAAGGTTACACAATTTCAAATTCCTAGTCTTTTCTAATTAAGTTTTAAAAATAGAAAATTAAGATTTTTAAATTATAATTATGGTTTCCTAATTACATTAGAGTTATTAATCACATTCAAGCTGGCTAATTAGGGTTAATATTTCCTTAATTAAAATGGCTAATTTAGCATTCAGGTTCCATAATTATACATTAGGGTTTCCAGTTAAACAATTAGTGTTTTTTAATAATCAATTAGGGCTATCCCTAATTAAATATAAAATTAATAGCATAAAAACCTTATACTTATTTTTAAACTTCCAAATTAGGGTTTTAATATTCTGAATTAGGGTTTCAGATTCCTGAAACTAAAACTAGGGTTTTCAGAACCGGTAATAAGGTTTCTGAAAAATCGTTAGGGTTTTCTAACTGAACGTCGAGGTTCTTAATATATTATTAGGGTTTGTGACTGATATAATTTATTTGGTCAACCCTTGACCCTTAATCACATATTGTACACATATATGACCATACACACCTTAACACTGTAAACATTCCCCAAAGCTTTTAAATTCACAAAATCCCTATCCTAAAATGTCAAATCCAACACTTATTTTCTGTCTAGGTTTAATATTTAACCTTTATTCAATCTTTTAAGATTATAATAACTATCTAAATTCTCGGGTTATTACATTCACCCCTTCTTCTAAAAATTTCGTCCCCGAAATTTACTTTACACCTTACACCCTTCATACTCATCACCACATGCTACCCAAAACATCACTCACAAGAGTTAAATTATTCAAATCATGTTGAGGAGTCATATAGACCATGAGCTTTCATTTTCAAAAAGGTTTTATGGAAATTCATCCGCAAACCGTCATAACTTACAGACATAGTGGGTAATTAGCTCGGTATGCCCTGTACTGGCCATGTACTACTGGTCGAAACAATTTTTCCCGTTCCTCTTATCTGCCTTAGGTGCACAAAATTTCTTACCTCAGTCTTTATCGAATTCCTCACCAAAACAATTTGGTTCGGGAAAATTTTCAAAGAACGCTTAGGATTTTATAAATGTTGGTCTAGCTGAATCAAATAGCGTAGACTCATATCAATAATTCAATTCAATCGAAATATTAAGGTATAGCCAAACCCCGTTGGCAAATTAAAATTATAAAAATTTAGTTTGAAAATGACGTTATGATGTCGTACTGTATTAACAGCCCATTTGAGGATGCTGTTATCGAGTGACTTTGTCATAACGCATCATACAATAGTGGAACAATGATTTTAGATTAAATTCAACACTAAGTATTCCTGCATTTATAACTCCATCAACTTTTTATCATCTCTGCACTAGGTTACATGTTACATAAGTGATAAATAAAATATATCTTGATATTTCAAATCCTTATCGTCTAGTCGAAACAAGTAGCATATACTATACTTTAAACTGTTCAAAAACCGTTGCAATTCAATTTTATCATCTCAACAGGTAACGATGTGTCGGTGGTTCGAAGTCCACACATACATAATGGTCACCAGAATTTGAGAATAAGAATTATTTTCAAAAGCACATAGTGCGTATTTAGGTTGATGTCAAAATTTTGAAGTCTAGCATAACTATAAGATTTGGAAAACCTCTGTCTCCACTAATGATCAATTACTTTGTAACCTATCTATTCCTATAATTCTCAATACTCCAATCACACATGTCTATACCAAGTTCATCGAACTTTCCACACTTATGAGTTCAGGAACTTTCCACAATCATATGAGTTTAAGAACTTGTCCTAGTCAGACTTTTGGCGTCCATTCGCTGAGGGGTCCATAAACATTTCATATAATCATGAGTCATGAACGTACCATAAGTATGAGTTTTAAGAACTCGTACTTAACCTAACTATACTCTACCTATCTGTTATATACATTAGACAAGAATCACCTTCTCAATAGGTATATAACAAATAGGGTGACACAAACATTTCAATGATTATAAGTGTAAGAAACTAAGTGGTTGTCACACTAAACTCAGTTGCTGACATGAGTCCTCAATTGAAATCCCCACTTAATCCTAATTCCCTTCTCAATACAAATTTCATTCAACTCGTATTCATAATCCTTTCCCGAATCTGTACTAATTCATAGTACAACTGACACGACATTCTTGTCGTAAACTTTTCAATCATTCGCTTGATCATTCTCACTACTGTAACCTTATCCGATCACAGAGTGATCTTATCGTATATATTACGATATATTTCTATGCTATGATCGTTTTATTTTACGATCTCTTGTCCTAGTACTTTCAGTCTTTTAGACTCTATCTATTCACCACTACTGTTCACCTTTATTATCAGAGTTTGGGAACTCCGTATCTTTACAACTTACCGAGATTCGTCTTTGAATCTTAATGACACACTAAATCTATGTGAGTTAGATCTTATCCTATCACTGCGGTTATTAGTCTAAGGTAACTCTACCCTAGGTTTATAACCAACAACTTTTATACCAATTGTAGCGCCCCCGAATTTGAGTCCTAAATCACCACAAATTTGGTACACTAGTTCTAACTATTGTGGAAAATATAAACATAAATTGTTTATACAATAAACTTTACACGCTATTCTCCAAGGTCGAGAACCTTACTTAAAACCTGAATCAATATCGTATCTAACATACAATGTTATAATATTACAATACTGTTACAAATCTAGCTGCACACATATTCCCAAGCTAAACTTGGCTTTTGACTTTTCCTTGTATCTGACGTGTTCGCCTTAATCCGCAATGTTTATCATGATATAGCAAGGGTGAGCAACAAGTTTGCCCAGCAAGTTTAAGTTCAATAAATTATGGATATATCATGATGGAAATATTTTGAATAATAGCTGGCTAACATTCAACAATATAATTATGAATTAGCATGGATAAATTTTCATAGCTGAACGAACATTAAACATGAACATATCAATTATATCTGGACCGAATGGTAATGAAGGTGATCAGCCTTTCATACCTGATGAACACATGCAATATGCACAAAGTGCGATTCAATAATTCATAGACGTGATGCAATCAATAATGATTAATCACAAGTTCAAAGAACAGTTCAAAAACTTTCACAATAAGTGAGTATAAGAAACTTGCCTGATCGGTTGATTACCATTACGAAACATAACTTAGCTTTATCCGAAGACCTAATATTAATAATATCTATTCCTCAAGTTAGAATAATATCATTACAGTATAGAATAACCTAAACATATTACCACATAATCCTATCCGTCTATACAACATATATGACCTAGTATCAAGTCAAACTATTACAGTCTAAGTTGAATCTGGCACAATTCTGACATCCTGACGGCTCAGTCGGATAACTATTGAGCCTAATATCCATAAGACTCTGTCTAAACGCAACACAATTAACTTAAACAATTAATTAATTAGTCAAAATAATTTTCATAGGCTCATAATAATTTTCAAGTAATTATTACCATTTATTATGAATTTTCAATTATTAACATCATATTTATATGATTTAAATACCACTTAATTCTATTATCATTAATATTTATTTAATATTAAATATTAATGAAATCCTTAACATAATATTATATTATAGTTATAATATCTCAAAGTATTTTTAATACTTTATTATTACCTTTAAATGATTTTAAAGGTAATTAAAATCATTAATAAATAATTGCATCCTTAATATTAAAATATTAATATTTTTCATGACAAAATATCAAAAGTTATATTTTATAACTTACAATATTTTTAAACCTTTAAATCATTTTTATATGATTTTTAAATCATTAATTCTATTTTTCATAATTTATTTAATATATTCATTAAATAAAATAATCACCATTAATATTAATTAATTAATGAAATTCATCACAAAATATTAAAAGTCATCAAAAATAACTTAAAATATTTTCTTATACCATAATATGATTTTTTTTGTATTAAAATCATTTTAAGTAATTTACTTAATATTATAATTTAATAAATTAAATACCATTATTATTCCAAAAATATTAAATATTTATGAAATATATTAAGAATAATTAAAAACTAATTTTCAGGCTTTAAAATAATTTTTAGGAATTTATTATGTATTTTTAATAATTAAAAACTATTTCTATCTATTTAATAAATAAAATAATTAATTTTCATAATTAAACTGTCACTAAAGGGTCCTATAGCGACAGATCCGTCGCTATAGGTGTTCTTCACCAAAACCCAGAACTCAAAGGCAGTTAACGAATTGGATAGTTTGACCGGTTCTAGATTTGTGATTAAAGGGTTTCTGGGCCACTTAATATGCTAATGTTGTAGTACTAATGTAGTACTACAACCCTAAACAATTTACACGACCAAATCATAACATAATAGATAGATCAAGGCTCCAGAAAACCTGTCAGAAGCTGTTCTTCATTTCTGGGTTTTCCAGAAATGAAGAACAGTTCGAGATGTGCACTTCGGATCCTTATAACATGAAATATGGGCTTGCTTTGTATGATATTAAGGTTCATATTTGTAGTGGAGATGTCCGTGAACAACTCTATATCATCAGATCAGTCTAAAAACAACAACAAAGGAAGATGGAGGCCGGTCAAAGTACCTGTCAGGTACGTGTTCATGAACAATCTGGGTTTTCCAGATTGTTCTTCAGGCAGATCGGTCAACTCCGTTTGACCATGATTAATTTCTATTATGTTCATGATCTGAGTAATATAAAAGCATGGGTGTGTAGAACGCATGTCAGGCTACAAGATTAAATCACTAACACTGACTAAAACACAAACAGTGGCAAGATCCGAAGCCTGCAAGACGTTGTCAGAAAATCTGGAAAATTCTTGGTTGCCCAAAATTCCAGTTTTGTGATCGGCCAACTAGGTTTAACCACTTATAACTCGAGATCTAGATATGATCTGGGCTTGATTCAAGTTCCAGATCGAAGCCCTTACATCATACTACAAGTCTATAACTTAAAACACAACAAACAATTAACATACAATGATCTACGAGCCCTGACATTTGCTTGTCAGACAACATTTTCCAGTTTTTCCAAATTTCTAAAAACTTCAATTTCGAGTATCTAGATGTTATGGATCTGGGATTTAACAACCCAGATCACTAAATGACACCCTCTAACACATATCTAACCAATCATTAACAACATCTAACATCAAATACATATATTTTCAAATTTAGGGTTTATACATCCTTTTTGAGCTTTATCTTGATTCTGACCCTTGATGTTTGATCTTGGCAAGCTAACACATGATCTTGGCTTAACTTATCACTCACTCTCACTCTAAAATTTTGGATGGGAGAGAGAGAGAAGACTTGGCTATGTTGAAAAATAAAGTGTGTAACTTTTTTAGACTTGTATGCCTTAGTTCCATGATGCAATGTATTTAGTCTAGCAAGTTGGCTGATATTTGTGAGATATAGGCACATGGCTAGCTAGGGTTGGTCACCAACCACTTACTAGGGCAAGATCTACACTCCATCTCATTAAAATATTCAAAAGGGTAGTTTGGACATTTTACTTTTAAAGTTAGTGGCATAAAGGTAACTTGTCACAACCCTTAGGTTTTAACCCTTAGGGTTTGACCCTTAAAGTTTGACCCTTAGGGTTTAACCCTAAGGTTACACAATTTCAAATTCCTAGGCTTTTCTAATTAAGTTTTAAAAATAGAAAATTAAGATTTCTAAATTATAATTAGGGTTTCCTAATTATATTAGAGTTACTAATCACATTCAAGCTTGCTAATTAGGGTTAATATTTCCTTAATTAAAATGGATAATTTAGCATTTAGGTTACATAATTGTACATTAGGGTTTCTAGTTGAACAATTAGGGGTTTCTAATAATCAATTAGGGCTATCCCTAATTAAATATAAAATTAATAACATAAAAACCTTATACTTATTTTCAAACTTCCAAATTAGGGTTTTAATATTCTGAATTAGTGTTTTGGATTCCCGAAACTGAAACTAGGGTTTCTAGAACCGGTAACAGGGTTTCTTAACAATCGTTAGGGTTTTCTATCTGAATGTCGAGGTTCTTAATATATTATTAGGGTTTGTGACTGATATAATTTATTTGGTCAACCCTTGACCCTTAACCACATACTGTACACATATATGACCATACACACCGAACATATACACTTATACCCTTAACACTGTAAACATTCACCAAAGCTTTTAAATTCACAAAATCCTTTTCCTAAAATGTCAAATCCAACACTTATTTTCTGTCTAGGTTTAATATTTAACCTTAATTCAATCTTTTAAGATTTTTATAAATATCTAAATTCTTGGGTTATTACAGTATAGGTGTGTTAGAGTTGGACTAAAACAAGGAGATGCAAAACTCAACCACAGTGCAGCGAGGGACGGCCATAGCATTGCTTGTAGTTCCTAATCTGGGACTCGGCGCATCTGCTTAAATCCTGCAGTCAAGTTTAGATTATGTTTCTAATCTGATGTTCAAAGCATGCTTGTAAGGATAAGTTAACTTACATTATGTGATCAGTGTGCTATTCAATGTGTTAAGAAACATGTTAGATGCTAGAGTTAATTACTCAACGAATAATTATAAATTTCAAGAATGAAGTTCGAAAAGGTATTTGCAAACTATAAGGCAATAATTTGAAAATGTGTTGTGTGACTTTATGGTGTCATACAATCTGATTTTGTGTGTTGATGATGTAGGATATGTGATATAGTATGTATAAAGCTTACAACTAAGTTAGACATCTATGTGTGCGTTTGGACTTACATATATGAGTTTATGAAACTAATGAATATCATATACGTGTAAATATATTATGTTGGGATTCGAAAGAGAGTATTAAGCTTTACTTTGGTAAACTACGCTTGAGGCAAGTATCTAAACTCTATTTTATATTGAGCAAGTTTCCTAACTTACACAACTTTGGATTTTGTGCAAGTTCTCGAATTTCATTTGATTCGTATATTGAATGCAAGTATTCGAACCTTACTCTTTATTGAGCATCATTTGTGTGAGACCCCAGATTTTATGAATAAAGATTTAATTTTCTCGAAATAATTTTTTTAATATTATGGTGTGGATTTGATATAATGTTATAGTTGTGGGTAGTATTTATAAATTTTGAAAAGTATGCAAGTTGTTGTATAATATTCGATTGGTCGGGGAATATTCTTTTTGTCGGGGAATATCCGTACGACGGTACAATCATTGGTGGACCCCACAACGGAATTATTGTCGGAATTAGAAAATGACAAAAATATTTTTATGAAAATAACGGCGGAAGTTTTACCGTTAAAACTGTTGAACTACTCGGTAGTAAAAGTACAGTAATACGCGTGGTTGCATAGTAGCACACGGTATTGATTATTAATGCTTACGTGATAAGTCACTCACTTTTGTTTTATTGATATTATTAATGTAATAAAACAGAAAAACTTTTTATATAAAACAGAATACTTTTATAAAGTTATTCTATAAATAGAATATATTATATTCTATCATGCATAGTGTTGCATAGTGTCTGCATAGTGTTTTTCATAGTAAAATCTTTTTATATAAAACAGAATACTTTTATAAAGTTATCTGTTATTACATAAATAGAATATATTATATTTTATTATGCATAGTATTTGGATAGTGCTCTTGCATAGTTTTTGCATAGTAAAATCTTTTATAAAGTTATTCGTTTTATTAGATTATAAATAGAATATATTATATTTTATTTAAAAGATTTTGCTTTAAATATGGACCGTCAGTTTAAAATAAATCAATCTGGACCGTTCATGAGTTAGTTATTATGCGATCCATTTTTCTATAAATAGAAGCTCATTCATTCATTATTTCTTACTGAATTCACCGAAACTCTGAGAGATAAACTATAGAGAAAAGAAGAAAAGTATTCTACTACTTCACTTACTTTCATATATCCAAGTACTCTTCTTCTTAAGGTAGGGAATATTATTTGTTGTACTCATAAGGGGTATTCTTTCTTTCTTATTCATGAAGAGAACTTACATTATTCCATTCTTTATTATTACATTGGAATAACTTTTGTATATCTGAATACCTATACTTGGTGAAATTCTTTTGTTATTTCATTCTTTATTATTTTTTTGGAATATCCTGTATGTGGTTTTTACGGACACGGTTTCCGTCTTTATTATTATTACATTTAGAATATCCTATCATGCGTTTTTACTGTTGGACTCAGTTCCGCTTTTATTGGTATTACATTGGAATAACTTTTCTACATCACAGTACACCGCATGAATGGTGATTTACATTATTATTCCGTTCTTTATTATTACATTGGAACATCACATCGTGCTTTACGCACATGACTTTGTTCCAATAATTATTATTCTGTTGGAATAACTTTGTCTATCAAATCTTTGCATCCATGTTGATTTCTTTTGTTATTCCATTCTTTATTATACTCGGTTGGTTAAAACTTTGACTTCTATACTCCATGAAATTAGTGGAATATTCTTGATATTTGCGCTTCATCCATATCTTTTTCATGGAAATATTTTTTGAGCATTCTTGAATTTTACTCTACTGAAAGCGATGTCGTGTTGACAATTTGGGCGTTATTGGTTCTTGGACAAATTAATTCTTGAACTTGTTTTATTGAATTCTTATATCATTGTCATCATCCTCATATTTATATTTTTTGAAAGTCATCTGTGGCTTTTGTAGTGCATAGATGGACTTGGTATGATTATGACCGAGGATTATTGATTGTAATCATGGCCGTAATGTTACAAATGATGTGGTAAAAAGTCCTCATTGGCGTAGTGCATTGATGCATTGATGGACAATTGATTGGCATGATCATGACCATTAATGAATACACAAATATTCTTGGCCCGTCTTGCATGGATAATTGTGGTCGTGATACTAAAGAATATCCTTGGCCGTAGTGCAGGGGTGATTCGATGATGTGGATTATTTATTAAGTCGAGTCCCAGTGATAAAAGTGATGAAAAACCTTTTAAATCATAAAAGATAGTAGATTTTATTCTCTACTCGACTCTTTTAATGGATTGATTGTTCCGCTGCAGTTAAACTTGATGTTTGTTATAATATATTAGTTTAACACTTTTTAATGCTAATGATAATTTATTCTGCATTATCTTAGTCATAATATTTCTTTCTGGGCTAGTTGAGCTCACCCTTTCTTTCACTTTTGTTCTCTGAAATGAGAATATAAATTTGGGGCGAGTCGGGGAGCGGAGTGATGGTCTAGATGGTGCATTAGTAGTCCTCACTATTCTGTGAAATAGTGTGATAATAATTGTAATGAGGACTCCTTTTGAGTTTGTATACTCTCTAGTAGACAATATTTGTATTCAAACTCACAGTTTATGTTTTGTCGTATTGTACACGACAGTTGTATTATTAAGTTGTATTTGAATTCTATACCATGTATTTGGCGACTCAAGATGGGTGATGTATACCTAATTTTGGGGGCGTCACAGTTGATATCAAAGCTTAGGGATATGATCCCTGGCTAAGATGTGAGACTAGAACTAGGAGGGGAGAGACGGGGAATTCCGTCGCTAGTTTGACCTACCTAAGTTTATTTGATATTTAATTGGTCGGTCAGATTATAGAGATAATATGTGATATGTTAATTAACCATTATTTTTTGGCAGTATTTGAAAATGGCATCTGAAAATGTTGAGATAAGCAATGGAGCACAGGAGACCGTTGATTCTCCACAAATTAATAATCAGGACAATGTGCAACAGGATGGCGATAATCCTCTTGTAAACAACAACACTGATCAATTGATGAACGACGGTACATTTAAGAGCTTTTTAGAATTCATGCAACATCAGGCGAAGGCGGCTCCTGTGCATAATGCAGGAGGAAACAATGGCAACCCACGGTTGGTCACCGCTAAGCAATTCAAGGAGCTTGGACCACCGAAGTTTTTGGGAAAGAAAGAACCACTTAAGGCGGAGACGTGGTTAAAGCAGATCACCAAGATATTTGATGTCTTGGGATGATCCGAGGAGCAAAAGGTTCCCTTTGCCACCTTTATATTGCGTGAAGAGGCAGATCACTGGTGGGAATCTGTGAAACGTACCCAACCTGATGCACTCAAGATGTCTTGGGAGAAGTTCTAAGAGCTGTTCAATGACAAGTACTTTCCCGAAAGCATTCGTCAAATGAAGGAGGTGGAATTTATAAAGTTGGAGCAAAACAACATGACCGTATCGCAGTACGAAGCCAAGTTTGCCGAGTTGTCCCGATTTGCGTCCCACTTGGTTGATAATGAAGAGAGAAATACGCGGATGTTTTTAAGAGGTTTGAAGCCGGAGATACGTCAATATCTTATTTCTCATAAAGCGTGTTTGTATTGGATGTTGTAAATAGGGCTCAGGTTAGTGGAAGCGCGATAACGAGTCAACCTAACCAAAAGAGCGAGCAAGCGAAAAAATGATAATATCGGTGATAACAGTCATCAAAGCGGTGACAATAAGCATGGAGGGAATCAACATGCCAGAAATGGTAACCACTTCGGTGGTAATCATGGTCAAAACAATAAGAATGGACATTTCAAGAAGAGGAGATTCAACAATGATGGAAAGACGTCAGCACCAGCACCCGTTGTTAAGGAAGGAGAACGACCACCTATCATATGCTTCAAATGTGGAGGGGAGCAACACATCAGTCCAAATTGCGTGATGCCGTCCAAAGCATGCTATAATTGTGGAAGAGAAGGTCACTTAGCCCGATTTTGTCGTTCACCGAAGACAAGTTCAGCTAGGATGGAGGCACCAAAGGATGTCCTAGATAAGCCAAAGCCAGTAGTTTAAGAGAGCGTTTTTTTTTCGTGATGAGGAACCTGAATAAAATTATCATGGGTATGTTAATCATAAACTCTTGCGAAGTCTATACCGTGTTAGATACCGGTTCTACTCACTCTTTTATTGCACCTAGTTGTGTTCAATGTTTGAAGTTAACTCCGAAGAAGTTAGACTTTGATATATCTGTTTAAACTCAATTGGGAGAAACCTTCGTTACCTCCACTATTTATAAATCTTGTTCAAATCAACACTTTCACGTTACCTGTCAATCTTATCTCTTTGAAAATACTTGCCTTTGATGCGATTTTAGGAATCGATTGGTTAACTACTCATCATTCTTTTTGTAAGGTTGTTAGCTTTCATATTCCTAACAAACCTGTTATGAAAATTCAAGTAACCAAACCACTAAAGTCAATCATTGTCATATCAAGCCATAAATAAAGAGCCCCGATCCTTTCGTTGTTGACTTTCTTGTGTGGAATGCACCGAAGCTAGACTTTCTGTAGGCAACATCGTGAATGACGATGGCAAGTTGATAGGTATCAATGTGACGTGTTATCCAAGTCTTGGATGAGAGTTACAGTTTTGAATGGTATTTCTATTATTAATAAATTTCCTGACATATTCTTGAAGACTTCTTAGCCTACCCCTAGAGCGTGAAATCGAATTTTGTATTGACCCCAGTACAAAACCCATTTCTAAAACCCTCAAATATTTTCTTCACACAAAACGAATGTGTAATTTGCCAAAGACGTTGACTCGAGCTGTTGAAGATTACGATCATACCATTCAATATCATCGTGGAAGTACGAACGTGGTAGCTGACGCATTGAGTAGAAGATCGTATCACGATTATAAGTGTGAATATATGAACCCACGTGAAGATAACGAATATACGATTAGAATCGACTTTAATCGATAAAGTTAAAGCCGCTCAAGCTACATACTCAGAGCTGATGAATGTGAAGAAGAAGGTTTAAGAGGGCATTATTCTAGAAACAAGAGTCGACGAAGAGAGGAAATCTCAACCCTCGATTTAATTGGCCCATTTGAAATCCTCGATGAAGTAGAAACTGTGGTCTATAGACTCGTTTTACCGCCAAGTATGTTGCGTGTTCAGAACATTTTTTTACGTATCGATGTTATGTAAATATGTGGACGACCGAACCACCACATATTAAATTAGAACTAGACGAGATATAGCGAGAAGATTTAACGTTATGAGGAGATCGTGTTAAAATCTTGGATAAGAAGGATCGTATTCAACACTCAAAGGTTATACCTCAAGATTTAGAATCTGAAATGAACAAGGTATCCTCGCCTCTTCAAAGATAACCGTGTGTCGTAAATAAATTTTGAGGGAAAATTTCATAAGGAGGGGAGATTGTGAGACCCCAGATTTTATGAATAAAGATTTAATTTTCTCGAAATAATTTTTTTAATATTATGGTGTAGATTTGATATAATGTTATAGTTGTGGGTAGTATTTATAAATTTTGAAAAGTATGCTAGTTGTTGTATAATATTCGATTGGTTGGGAATATATTCTTTTTATCGGGGAATATCCGATGCGATGGTACAATCATTGGTGGACCCACACATGAATTATTATTATCGAGATGAAAAAATGACAAAAATATTTTTATGAAAATAACGGCGGAAGTTTTTACCGTTAATCTTGTTGAACTACTTTCGGTAGTAAAAGTACGATGTCTGGCGTGGTTGCATAGTAGCACAGGGTATTGATTATTAATGCTTACGTGATAAGTCACTCAATTTTGTTTTATTGGTATTATTAATGTAATAAAACAAAAAACTTTTATATAAAAACAAAATACTTTTATAAAGTTATTCTATAAATAGAATATATTATATTCTATTATGCATAGTGTTGTATAGTATCTGCATAGTGTTTTGCATAGTAAAATTTTTTATATAAAATAGAATACTTTTATAAAGTCATTCTATTAATAGAATATATTATATTTTATTATGCATAGTGCCTGTATAGTGTTTGCATAGTAAAATCTTTTATAAAGTTATTCGTTTTATTAGATTATAAATAGAATATATTATATTTTATTTAAAAGATTTTGCTTTAAATATGGACCGTCAGATTAAAATAAATCAATCTGGACCGTTCATGAGTTAGTTACTATGCAGTCCATTTTTCTATAAATAGAAGCTCATTCATTCATTATTTCTTACGAATTCACTGAAACTCTAGAGAGATAAACTATAGAGAGAAAGAAGAAAAGTATTCTACTACTTCACTACTCATATATCCAGTACTCTTCTTCTTAAGGTAGGGAATATTATTTGTTGTACTCATAAAATTATTCTTTCTTTCTTATTCATGAAGAGAACTTACATTATTCCATTCTTTATTATTACATTGGAATAACTTTGTATACATTTTAATACCCTATACTTGGTGAAATTCTTACATTTATTTCATTCTTTATTATTACATTGGAATATCATGTATGCGTGCGTTTCTGTGGGACTGGTTTTCTTTCTTTTATTATTATTATTATTCATTGGAATATCTTGTTGTATGCGTTTTACTGGGACACGGTTAAAATCTTTATTAGTATTACATTGGAATAATGCATACATCTGCAACCGCATGCATGGTGATTTCTGTTATTATTCCGTTCTTTATTATTACATTGGAACTTCTTATCCGTAGCTTTACGCATGACACGGTTCTGTTAATTATTATTACATTGGAATAACTTTTATCTATCTGAAATACCATAATGCATTGTGATTTCTTTTGTTATTCCATTATTTATTATACTCGGTTGGTTAAAACTTTGACTTCCATACTCCATGAAATTAGTGGAATATCCTTGATATTTCAAGCTTCATTCGATATCTTTTTATGGAAATATTCTTACGAGCATTCTTGAATTTTACTCTACAAAGCGATATCATGTTGACAATTTGGGCGTTATTGGTTCTTGGACAAATTAATTCTAGAACTTGTTTTATTGAATTCTTATATCATTGTCATCATCCTCATATTTATATTTTTTTGAAAGTCATCCGTGGCTTTGTAGTGTATGTAGATGGACTTGGTATGATTATGACCAGGGATTATTCGTGTAATCATGACCGTAATGTTACAAATGATGTGGTAAAAGTCCTCATTGGCCCGTAGTGCATTGATGGATAGTTGATTGGCATGATCATGATCATTAATGAATACACAAATATTCTTGGCCCGTTGATGAAAACATCTTTAGCATGGATAATTGTGGTCGTGATACTAAAGAATATCCTTGGTAGTAGTGCGGGGGTGATTCGATGATGTGGATTATTTATTAAGTTTGTCCCAATGATAAAAGTGATGAAAAACCTTTTAAATCATAAAAGATAGTAGATTTTATTCTCTACTGACTCTTTTAATGGATTGCTTGTTCATTTGCAGTTAAACTTGATGTTTGTTATAATCTATCAGTTTAACACTATTTAAGGCTAATGATAATTTATTACGTATTATCTTAGTCATAATATTTCTTCTTGGGCTAGTTGAGCTCACCCTTTCTTTCACCGTTGTTCTCTTGAAAATGAGAATATATTTGGGGACGAGTCGGGGAACGGAGTGATGGTCCTAGATGGTGCATTAGTAGTCCTCACTATTACAGCGAAATAGTGTGATAATAATTGTAATGAGGACTCCTTTTGAGTTTGTATACTCTCTAGTAGACAATATTTGTATTCAAACTCACAGTTTATGTTTTGTTGTATTGTACACGACAATTGTATTATTAAGTTGTATTTGAATTCTGTACCATGTATCTGGCGACTCAAGATGGGTGATGTATACCTAATTTTGGGGGCATCACAATTTGGACTTGTGAAATTATTGATCGTACAAGTATAACTTTGAAAATATAATACTTCGTAATCTAGAAATGAAAATTGTTTACAAACCTTGATTTTGAACGATAATTGTTCTTATATACTATGAAAGAAAACTGTCTAAGCCATTGCTTCGACTAGACTATTTATATTGATCGAAAACTATCCAAACCAAATTCACTTGGTGGGGACTTATATAACAGAGATGAACAACCCTCTTGGTAAGGGGAATTATATATTGTCGAGAAATCGACGTGCACACTTTAGAAAGATTAAATGTAATGCATTGACATAGGGTACTTTAGGCTGATCACCTATTGTATTCATTTTATGGTATTATTAGTTAATTACTGTGAATTCTAGGAGAAGTTCTTAGTCCTTAGTGACTGCTCAGTATTCATTACTTTGAAATCTTGAATTGATTAAGCATTGAATATTATTGATCTTTTCTGTCGATAGCGAATATTGTTGATAATCATTGATACTTCTTGCTATCTTGAACTATCCTTGTTATTGTACCTTGAGAAATACAAAACTACCTTGAGTACCCTTATTGCTATATTACTTGCTGGGAAAATTTGTGTCTCATCTTT
Source organism: Panax quinquefolius (assembly GCA_020205615.1). NCBI lineage: Eukaryota > Viridiplantae > Streptophyta > Magnoliopsida > Apiales > Araliaceae > Panax > Panax quinquefolius. The sequence goes on along the minus strand of JAINUW010000664.1, from coordinate 40,450 downwards.
GCTTTCCCTAAAAACATTTCAGCTAAGGTAAACCATGGTGAACCCTCTGGCAAGGACAAGGGTAAAGAGAAGGCTTTGGAGTAGTTATTCCATATTGCTAGAATGTATTATTATCTGGTTTTAGAAGAACTTATTTATGATAAGATATGTTTGGTTTAAGTTGTATTGGATTATGTATTAGTTATGTCTAAACGGTGTTTAATTATGTTTAAGGTATTGTAAGAGATGTTTAAGTTATGAACCCTAGGGACGAGAATAATTATATTATGACAATGTAATTTATTCTGTTATTCCACTGTGATGATTTTAGTATGTTATTGGAGTTAATACGTGACAACCAAATTTGGGACAAGTGTGGTCTGAATTTGGGGGCGTCACATGTTGTTATCAGAGCTGTAGTTATAAACTGTAGGAACGAGAGTCCTTAGATTATAACTTAGGAGAACTTAGGGGATAAAAACGGATGAAACTCACATAGAGTTTTCATAGAGAGAGACTTAGTGTGTTATGGAATATAATTTCATTATATACAATGAACTTATGTTATTTAACATTTTAATGGAGTTGTTGTTTGTCTTGTCTTATGCTGGTGATTGTAGGATGACTGACATGGGAGGACCTAGCCGAGTGGTAGAGGAGGAGCTGCGTGACATACACGTGGTATATGAGGAACCATTGATAGCGGAGCCCATAACAGTAGTGGCCCCTATTGATGAGGATGATGAGGAGGAGGAGATGGAGCCTTTACCTTAGGAGTCTGATCCGGAGGAGGAACCTATGCAGGAGGAACCTGAGCCCATGGAGGACTCCAATGAGGCTACTTTTGAGGATCGGATGTTGGGGGAGTATGAGGAAAAATTTTGGAGTTAGGATGTAGAGTGGAGGAGTTAGAGGCTGAGGCTAGGGAGAGGGAGTCTGAGTTCCAAAAATTGAGGGACGAGGACCATCAGAGGAAATTAGTGATGCAAGAGATGGAGGTGGAGATTGCTCACCGTAAGGAGGCAATGATCCAGATGGTAACTTTGTTTCACCGATCGATGGCTAGGAATGTAGAGTTGGCAGGGAAATTAGAAGAGATGGAGCAGAGAGAGTTGAGCGAGAGGACGGAGAAGGAAGCACTTCGTACTCAGCTAGAGATGTAGGTGGTGGATAAGATTCACTTCGAGGAGAAGTGGGAAGAAACTAATGATCGGGCTAATGACTTAGAGGATGAGGTGAGATGCAAGAGAAGGAAGATGAGAAAGATGGGCTATGCTCTACGCACGGCAATGGAGAGGTTAATAGATGGGGTAAATCACTACCCTACAGAACAAGGACAGACCCGACATACCATAAGCCGAGATATGGTGGTGCACATTACTCAGAAGGAATACCAGAGCGTCGTGGAGCGTGGGATGTTAGATTGAGTCTAGAGAAAGAAGCTTAGTAGTTGTATTATATTTATTTATGTGTTATTAAATCTGTTGATGAAATCTCAGTCTTTTGTGTAAGATGTGAGATAGTTGTAAACCCCAAGCTTTTGAAAAATATTAGAGGGGTAGTATGATGGTGTTGTCCCCTATTTTGTGATAGTAGGGGATATGTGTTATCATTTATAGCAGTATGCTAGAGAGGATCATGTAATTGTAACGATTTTGCATATGAATATAAATGATCTTATTTCAGAAACGTGTTATAAAATTTTATTTCTTTTATTTGAGAAATGTCTAAGTAAAATAATTAGATAATAAAATGAAAATTTTATGAGCCCAGACGTAGAATAACTGCACCAGAAGAGTCGGTTAATGATGAGAGAGGACCAGTAGATTTGATACAGAGGCTTGTAGATTTTTTAGGAGAAGCTCTTAAGGGAAGAAACGAACCAGTACCACCCATTCGCCAAGCAGCTCCAGTCACAAACTTTAAGGACTTTAGGAGTGTAGGACCTCCAAAATTCGTAGGAACTACCGATCTGATCGTGGCTCAAACATGGATTAAAGAGATGGAGAATACGTTCAACATCACACGTGTGGGTGAAGACCAGAAGATGACTTTTGCAACCTACATGATGAGAGGCGAAGCGAACTACTGGTGGGAGGCGAATCGACATAAAGCAGGAGAATGAGTAGTACCATGGGAGAGATTTAAGACTTTATTCTTCGAGAATTATTTCCCAAAGAGCATGAAAAATAAGATGGAGGTAAAGTTCTTAAAACTTAAGCAAGGAGATATGACGGTGGTGCAATACACGACTAAGTTCAATGAACTAGCCCGGTTTGCTGAACACCAGGTTATAGATGAAGAGAGGAAAGCTAGGCGATTTGAGCAAGGACTGAAGCCTTGGTTGTTTAACAAGGTGTCAGTTCTTTAGATCGATTCTTTCAGGACATTGCTGGAAAAAGCCATTATTGCAGAAGGATGAAGTGAAGCATTAAGTTTGTATAATAAAGAGAAGAAGGGAAAGAGCACCGGTGGAGAAAATTGAGGAGGAAGTAGCAGCAGAGTTAGCAATTTAGGAAAGAGGAAGTGGGAGAATAACAACATCAACAACAAGAGTTTTAACAATCAAGTGGGGAAATTTTGAGGAGAGTTTAAGAAGAAGATGGAAGGATGCCCGAGGTGTGGGAGGTATCACCAGGGCGAGTGTTGGAAAGGGCGTAGTGTATGTTACAACTGTGGCCAAGAGGGGCATATTTTGCCAAACTTCCCGAAGCCGAAGAAGATGAAAGGGTGTTTCGCTTGTGGTTCATCGGACCATCTAATCAAAGACTGCCCGAAGAAAGGGAGTAGCGGAGGAAGCGGCTAACAAGGAGGGAGTGGAAAACTGATGATTGGCAGACCAACGCCATCCAACAGTCCAACTTCCAGAACGTTTAATATGACCATCCAGAACGCTGTAGCTGCGAAGGACGTTATGTCAGGTATCATCTCGATCAATAATATAGATGTCTATGTATTATTTAATTCGGGTGACACCTGTTCTTTTGTGTCTGAGGAATTTGCTAGTCGAATTAACTTACCTCAAGAACAATTAGGAGATCCTTTAAACATAGAAGTTTTGAATAAGGAAGTAATCCCTGTAGAGTATATTTACCAAAATTATCCTATAAATATTAGGCATCATGAACTAAGCGTAGACTTGATCCCAATAAGATTGGGAGAGTTTGACGTAATATTAGAAATGGATTAGTTGTATAACTATGCTGCGATAATTGATTGTCAGAATAAAAGAATGAACCTTCAGACTCCAAATAAGTCTAAGGTGGTTTTTTATGGTAGCTCATCGCTAAAGAAATCACGTTGCCTTATAATGATGCATGCCAAGAAATTGTTAAGGAAAGGATGTGTAGGTTACTTAGCGTACATTGTTGACACTCGGAAAAAGGGAGTAGAAATTAAGGATATATCCGTAGTGAGAGAATTTCAAGATGTATTTCCAGACGATCTGCCTGGTCTTCCCCTAGACAGAGAAATCGTATTCGTAATAGACTTAGCACCGGGAACTGCACCGATTTTGAAAACCCCATACCGTATGACGCCAGTAGAAATGAAGGAATTAACGATACAATTACAAGAGTTGCTGGATAAGGGTTACATACGACCGAGTGTGTCTCTTTGGGGAGCACCATTGTTGTTCGTAAAGAAGAAGGATGGATCGATGAGGCTCTGTATCGATTATTGAGAATTGAAGAGAGTGACGATTAAGAATAGATATCCGTTACCAAGGATAGACGACCTTTTTTACCAACTTAAGGGAGCCAAGTGTTTCTCGAAGATAGATTTGCGAACGGGTTATCACCAGTTGAAGGTGCGGGATGAAGATATATCAAAGACGGTGTTTCAAACACGTTACGGACATTTCAAATTTTTGGTAATGTTATTCGGGTTGACAAATGCTCCGGCAGCATTTATGGACTTGATGAACCGAGTCTTCAAGCCATTCTTAGATAAATTCGTAGTAGTTTTCATCATCGATATTTTAATCTACTCGAAGACGAAGGAAGAACACGTCGAACATCTGAAGATGATTTTGGAAGCACTGAGAAAAGAGAAGTTGTATGCAAAATTTTCTAAGTGTGAATTTTGGATGGAGAAAGTTCAATTCTTAGGACACGTGGTGGATAAGGATGGAATTTTAGTAGATCCTACGAAAGTTTAAGAAGTGAGTGATTGGGAGCAACCGAAGATGCCAACTGAAGTAAGAAGCTTCTTAGGGTTAGCTGGGTACTATAGAAGATTTATCCATGATTTTTCTAAGATAGCAATCCCGTTGACCAATTTAACAAGGAAGACGGTGAAGTTCGTGTGGAAGGACAAGTGTGAGGAGAGTTTTTAGGAGCTGAAAAAGAGATTGAGCGAGGCACCTGTATTATCATTACTAGATGATACGGGAGGATTTGTGGTGTATAGTGATGCGTCACACAGAGGACTGGGCTGTGTGCTAATGCAACATGGAAAAGTCATTGCGTATGCATCACGACAATTAAAGTATTACGAAAAACAATACCCTACTCATGACATAGAGTTAACAGCAGTAGTTTTTGCGTTAAAGATTTGGAGGCATTATTTGTACGGAGAAAAATATGAGATATACACGGACCACAAGAGTCTGAAATATATCTTCACACAGAAGGAGTTGAACATGCGTCAAAGAAGGTGGTTAGAATTAATCAATTATTATGACTGCGATATTCTTTATCACCCGGGGAAGGCAAATGTAGTGGCCGACGCTCTGTGTAGGAAAGGAAGGGAAAAGTTAGTTAAATTGACAACTCGGGAGGAGTTAATAAGGGATATGGAGAAATTGGAAATAGAAGTAAAAGGACTGGAAAGGTCTGAAGATAGATTGTTTGCAGTGGAAGCTCGTCCAACCTTGTTCGACAGAATTAAGGAATCACAAGAAAAGGATGAGGAGTGAGAGAATCAGAAGGAGGATCGCAGAAAATGAAGAGGAAAAATTCAAGATAGATAGAGACGGTATTTTGAGATTCGAAGGGAGAGTGTGGGTACCATCGGTAACCGAGTTAAGAGAAGAAATTTTTCATGAAGCACACAATACGGCGTATTCTGTTCATCCAGGAGGCACGAAGATGTACCGAGATTTATGGCAACATTTTTGGTGGCCCAATCAGAAAATGAGAAATCGCGGAGTGCGTTAGTAGATGTTTTACATGTCAATGGGTCAAAGCAGAGCACCAAAGATCAAGTGGGTTACTCCAACCATTGGAAATACCAGAGTAGAAATGGGAGCATATTACGATGGATTTTTTAGTAGGACTTCCAATCACACAGAAAGGTTTTGATGCCATTTGGGTTATCGTAGACCGACTAACAAAAACTGCTCATTTTCTACCGATCAAGATCCGATATAGTTTGAACCAGTTAGCGAATCTATACGTAAAAGAAATTGTTTCACGACTTGGAGTGCTAGTATCTATTGTCTCAGACCGAGATCCGCACTTCACGTCAAAATTCTAGAAAAGCTTGGAAGAAAGGATGGGAACACAACTAAGGTTAAGTACCTCTTATCATCCGCAGACAGACGGACAAAGTGAGCGAACGATACAAACGCTAGAAGATATGCTTAGTACTTGCGTGATGGACTTTAAGGGAAGTTGGGACGATCACTTACCCTTAGTAGAATTTGCTTATAACAATAGTTACCATGCGAGTATAGGAATGCCACCGTACGAGGCTCTTTACTGGAGGAAGTGTAGAACACCGTTGTGTTGGGATGAAGTGGGAGAGCGAAAGATACTAGGGCTGGAATTAGTTCAACAAATCGCAAATGTGGTGACATTGAGAAGAGCTAGATTAATAGCTGCACAAGATCGCCAGAAGAAATATGCAGACTTGCATCGTCAGGACCGCGACTTTGAATTTGGAAGTCACGTTTTCTTAAAAGTATCTCCCTGGAAGGGAAAAATACGATTTGGTAAGAAGGGAAAATTGAGTCCGAGATTCATAGGACCATTCGAGATACTGAAGTGAGTGGGCAAAATGGCATACAAAGTTGCATTACCACCCGAGTTGGAGCATATCCATAACGTGTTTAACATATCCGTGTTGCGTCCGTACAAGCCTGACTACAAACATGTGATTTCTTACGAGTCCATTCAAGTAGAGAAGAATTTAGCATATGAAGAAGTTCCTGTCCAGATATTAGATAGGAAAAAACAGACATTAAGGAATAAGAGTATATTTTCTGTAAAAGTACTTTGGCGAAACAACGACGCCGAAGAGGCCACGTGGGAATTAGAAGATAAGATGCGAGGGGATTATCCCCATTTATTTATGTAACCTTGTACCAATTCTGAGGATGGAATTTTTATAAGGGGGGAGGATGTAAGAACCGAGAAATTCATGATTTAATAATTATTTTAATATAAGAGAATGAATATTTATTTGAATATAAATGTTAATGTTTTGTAAGTTGAGTAATTAAATTGATTCGCATTGGATTAATACGAATTAAGAAGTGTGGAATTATGATGAGCATTTGTGAAGTGCCTTGTGTGGCATAGTGTGAAATGAGGGAATTCACTAAGTGAGTTAAAAGAAAACTAGGAAGATTAATTATGTGATTCCATATAAGGAAGGAATACTGATGAGTGGGATTTATACCCACGAATCAAATACTTTGTAGCTTAAATAGTTGCCTGATCTTCGTAGATTTATATATATTTTATATGATTATAGTATTATTTTGCGTAACCGATGTATTGCAGGGCTTAACAGGTCTTTTCCAGCTTTCACGGGCAAAATGGGCAATTTCCATACATTGGCGCTGCATCGCCACCCCCTTGTCAAGGCTGACGTCATCTTGGCGTTGCAGCACCCCAGATTCTTCATGGACTCATACTGCAGCACGACCTCCTGTGTTTTCCATGCTAACGTGGCACCACAACACCACCCATAAGCCTATTACCCGCGCCGCAGCGCGACCACTGGTGTCCAGATGCTAAAGACTTTATTTTGATCTAGCTGCAAGGGGGAACTGATATATATATATATATATATATAGCAAGCCTCTGTAATGGATACTCGGTTATTTCCCCCTCTAGGATAGTTTTAGTTTCTTTTCTTGTAATTTCTTCTCCATCTCTTAGGTAAAGTCTGTAAATATAGATTAGGTAGATTAGGGAGAAGTCTGGAATTTACTTGGAGCAACAAGAGCAGTGAGCTACATAGATTAGAAAGCTTGAAAGGAACGGAATGCTTGGAGACTGAAGAGCCTTGACAGAGTTTCTTCTTATCCATTTATTTCCTCTGATTTTGTAATCCATAAATGTTGTCTTTATTGCTACTTATATTTTGTTAAATAGCTATGAACTAAGTATTGGCTCTAAGGTTATAATGGAACCCTTTGTTATTTAAATTGACTATCTTATCTCTTTGGTTGGCACCATATGGTTTGGTTTAATATATTCATGCTTAATGATTCTCGCTAAGACATTAGTGCTGATTTTGGTAATCTATATGATATTGAAAGAAGGATTGTAGATTTACACCTAAATATATTGGCATGTGATTATGGGTTGTCGATTTGTTTTGACTACATAAGTTATGCGTAGAATAGACATATATCTGTGCGCCACGTGTGACCTAATTGAGAACTTATGCTTAAATCCTTGTTATGGTTAATTCGCATAGACATGTGTAGGATTATCACCTAGCTTGGATGTTCTTTTATGTTCTATTCTTTATCAGGTGGATCTAGAGAGGATATGTTTATGCATACCTCAACAGAGCTGTATGACCACTTGTGTGTTCTCAGTCGACAAACTGTCGTGACCATTAATACCAATGAGAGAAGGGCATGAAGTTTGATGAAACATAGCACACCAGGTGTTTGAAAAAATGCCTGTATGGGGTGAAGTTATGACCTTAGCTTGTAGTACCTTCAATACCATTCGTTATCCATTTACTTGCTTTGCTAATTAGTTATATCTAGATTAATCACACTCCTATTAGTCTGCTGTTTGAATAAGACTTAAGCGATACAAAGTCGGTATTTGGTAAATATTAGTGATAGTTCCTCGTGGGTACGACACTCTCCTTATCACTGTATTACTTGTTAGACCGCGTATACTTACGTGCGTTTAGTGACCGGATTTCCGACCAACAAGTTTTTGGCACCGCTGTCGGGGAATTATTATTCTAATATTGTCTAATATTGATTTCAATCAATTTAGTCTTAATTTGAACGTATATATATATATTTCTTTTATTTATTTGATCTTCTTTTTTGTTTTTAAGTTTACAGGTTATGGACGATCATTGTTATCAATGGCCTTATGAGAAGATGGCACAACCAAGCTCGGAAGAAGGACTCAAGTAATTGCAAGTTCAAAATACAAATCTCTTGATGTTTTTTGACAATCTTTAGTGTCAGTCCACTCAGACTGCCTCTTGTCATGAACGAGCTGACATTTAACCGATTTAAGATCATCCAAACTGTCAGGGTTATCCAAACTCTTAGGACTATAGTCAAGAGAAATATCATGATCCGAATTAATCCTATCAATTTGGATATTAGTCTCCGCCACAGTATAAGGTGACATCTCAACCCAATGAGAGTTTTACTGAATACTCAACACTAGAAGAAGAGAACAAGCTTGAAATGCTCCTTACCAACTTTATAGAGCGAAAAGAGGTTCGTATGGCAAGCCAAGGCGCCACATTGCAGAGCCTCAAAATTCAATTGGGAAAACTCGTCAATGCCATCACAAATCCACCGCAAGGCAATCTACCAGTCATAATTGATCTCAACGATGAAGAAATAAAGCGTTGCACGGTGGATACGAAAGGATAAGGCGATGAGTCTCACACAATTGTTGAGGGAGATGTCAAGGAGCCAATTAACCAAACTATGGAGTCTGAAGTAGGAGAAGAGAGGATCAACAATGGTGGTACTGTCAAGACCAATGAAAAGTTGGAAACCACGCTCACGATTGTGGAAACCCTGGAGGGCCCACTAGAGCACAAAGAACGCTTTTAGATTGATGAAAAAGGCGAATTAGTGGATAATTCTAGTGGTGAAAGATTCTTCGTGCCGATGGGTGAAGACAAGGGGGATGGCCAATCATCCATGTCTGACAAAAAATTAAAGGAATTGACGAATAAGCGGCATGAAATGGTCATTTTCGAATATGAGCCAGATTGAATGACATCGGAATAGTCAAGCCTACGACTTTAAAACAAGCGCTTGGTGGGGAGGCAACCCCATCTCAGTATCAATTTTATTTGTTTTTCTTTACTTATGTCTAGTTTATATTGTGTCTTTTCTCTTTAAGTTTGTTAGCATTGCTGCCAGTTTAATTATACTGCAATGTAGTATCTCATATGCATGTTTTTGTGGCTATAGAATGCAGAAAACATGTTTTTCTTTCATGTTGTTATTGTATATATAGTAGTATAGTTAAGCTAGTTATCATGTGGGTTATTATAGTTATATATATTTATTAATATGGTGGCTAATACATGGCTGAGTTTGTACAGGAAAAAACTCATATACAAGGTTAGCGCCGTAATGCCAACATATACACTAGAACTCGCGCCGCAATGCCGTGCTTAATATCCCAATTTTCTACCTTACGTTGCATCGCCAAGTAACATAGGGGATCTCGCACCGCAGTGCCGCCATATGGTCTGACCCACTGCCTTTTCGCGCTGTGGCGCCATCAATAAGCCTATGCCTCGTGCCGCAGCGCCACAAGCGAGCCCAACCTACTGTTAATTGGCGTTGCATCGCTAAGCAAAGAAGGATAGGCCACGCCGCAGCGCCATAAGCGAGATTTTGTTTTTAAAAACAAACCAAAGCCAGCAGTTTAGTTCACTCCTCCCATTTCTTTGGACATAACTCGGCAGCCTGAACCAACACAAGCAAACCAAAACGTCGCCTTATATCTCCTAACCCTAGCCTTCGATCGAGTCTACACACAAGATTAATTTATCCTTCCCACAAGACCCCAAGCCAGTCGCCAAGTAGCAAAAGGGGATCAAAATCAACCTAGGGTTTTCCCACTCAAGGTATTTCCTTTTAGATTTTAGTCAATCAGTAACGTATTTTGATCGAATTGTTGGGATTTTGATTTTCTTGTTATTTGATTTGGGTGATTTCCACTAACAAAAATCGAGATAGAGCACCGTCAAGCGAGGGTTGTCTAGTTGGATTTTCATAGCGCACGCCAGTGCTTGATAAATTGCTTGAGAGAATAATTTGATTGTTTGGGCTGTTTTATCATTGGAAATTGTTGGGGTTATTCTAGCCTAAGTTTGGGGGAGTTAGGAATTGAGTCTTCTGTTTGTGTTCAAACCAATTGCTATAATTTCAGATATGGCTACAAAAAGGCAGCGACTAAGCATCGACGGTTCCTCATCCGCAGCACCACAAGCTTGGGACAACGCCAAATTTGTCAATGAAGAGGCATGGAAATGATACAAGAACTCTTTTGCCCAACGGAACTTGTTTCCTGAACGGGGGTTGAGGCCTGATAAAACAAAGGATGACGAGCTGATGGCCATGATCTCGGGACGCCAGTGGGTGCACTTCACAAAACCACCCGAATCGGCCATCATTTCTATATTTCATGAGTTCTATACTAATGCTAGTACCAATGGTCCTGCTATTTTTCAAGTAAGGGGGCGATCAGTGGCGTTTGGAAGCCAAGCCATCAATTCTCTATTTGTGACGCCTGGTTATGAGGGTAGGGACTATATGGAGCCGGGACTTTCTAACTATAACTTGAACGATATTATTAGGAGGCTCTACAAGCCCGGGACTACATGGAAGACAAATGACATGATGGGTGAGAGGACCAATTTCCCTCGTACTGCACTCAGTCGCTATGGGAAGGCATGATTCGGCTTTATATGTGCCAATATGAGTCCGACTCGTCACTTGAGCGACGTGACTAAGGATAAAGCGATCCTCTTATTCACCATTGTCACGGGTCTGAACATGGACATCGGAGTTCTCATACATGAGTCCATCATGAAGGCGATCAAGAGCACCAGCTCTGCGGGACTCCCACATCCATCCTTGATCACCCGATTGTGAAAAAGGGTAGGTATCCATTGGGGGCCAGAAGAGATATCTTTGCCGCCCATGTTAGTCATCGACCATCAGATCATCTCACGCTTTAATTTATGGGACGGGGCGACTTCACATGTCAGAGGCGAAGGGTATGGGCCACTTACTGAGCCACCTCGTATAGCAGAGGCCAAGCACCCGCAACCACCAGACGTAGGCTCATATTTACAGGGACTACTGGCAGAGATCATGGCATCCCTCACCCTGCTACATCAGATCAGAACGTTAATGCTCAAAGGCAGTAGAGGCACATAGTAGCGGTGGCCCAGAGGTAGGACATAACAATACAGTATCAGGCTGAGCTGGTTAACATGATGCAGAGCATATACACTGTGTATAGTGACGAGGATGTTGAGTTCATGCCATTCTAGTTCCCAGAGCCTCCTGTCTTCCCACCATACCCTCCACCATCACCGCCCACCGAAGCTGACGAGGACGATGTTGCTGTTGAGTGACCGATCTTCAGGGAAGCCCTCCTGTATTGATTTCTATATGCTTAACAATGAGGGCATTGCTCATCTTAAGTTTTTGGGTGTTATGGTTTATTATCTATTTTATTCTGTCTACTGCCATGATAAGTTGCCATTTTAGTATTGTGCTTATGTTTATTTTCAGTATTGTAGTGCAGTCATTTTGAACTGCGGTATTATATTTTGGGATTTTTATTATGGATGCCATGATCAGTTTTTGCAATTATTTATGAATGCTTGGATTATTATCAGCATGTATGTTTGGTTTACAACCATCTTTTTGGGGCTTTTATAGATTTGGATGCTTGTGCCATATGAATGGCCTTATTACCCTATTTTGAGCTATTATTATGCAAGGGTGGTATATTTATCATTAATTTTTTATTGTGGCTAATGGCAAGCGCTAAATGATTATGTCTATCTCTTAGAGTCGTGTCAAGCATTTATGAGCTAGGGATTGTTCAATCGATTAGTGAGACTATTATTGATCCGTCCTTCTTAGCAAGCACCGACCAACTGTTTAACTAGTTATATTTCGATTTTAGTTTGTGTGTTTATTACTTTGAGAATATTTTCACTCTTTTAAACTTTCATTTTTACAAGGTAATAAAAGACTTTGACGCTTATACAATTTCGGATCTTGGTTTCTAGCATGTTGACATGTATAAAATAAAAAAAAGAAAAAGAAAAGATAAGAAAAGAAGAATAAATATCAAAAGTCTTGTGGTGGTTCAAGATGGAGCGTGAAATGCACTCGCCCATAAATGCATGACCGATGTTGAGATGGAGCATAAAATGCACTCACCTAATAATCTTTATATTTTGTAAAGTCTAATTTGGCTTAAGTTAATTATGTGGCCTTTGTTGCTCGAGTTATTAGATTCATAGGGGTGTTCTACACCTAGTGCCCTAAAGTCATCTGGCTTGGGAGTCATTGATCAAAAGCTCATTAATGGGTAGCTCTGAATAGCCTAAGGTAATTAAGGTCTGTCCGAATCAGATTTTACTATCTTCATGCTAGAGCCCTTTGATCCTTTTCTGCATTTGCGTTTCATTCTTAATGCTTGTTGAATGTGTAAGTTACTGAGTGAGCATATTGGTATCTGCAATCGATTATATGAGCTTCTTTTGAGCTATGCTTAATTAGGATGGTTGGTCTCCACACACATACATAGAATGGATCGAATACAGTCTTATACTTGAAATTGAATGAACCCTTACTCATATCTGTGTTTGCCATGTTCTCTGGGAGTAGCTATGATCGAGCTTAGAAGCCATGATACTAGTATACAATTTTATTTTTCTTTCGTATATATGTTTTACTACTGTTAGTTTTGTGTTAGATAGTTTGCTCGAGGACAAGCAAAGACTTAAGTTTGGGAGTATTTGATGAATGGGATTTATACCCGCGAATCAGATACTTTATAGCTTAAATAGTTGCCTGATCTTCGTAGATTTTATATAGTATTTATATGATTATAGTATTATTTTGCGTAAACGATGTATTGCAGGGCTTAACAGGTCTTTTCCAGCTTTCAGGGGGCAAAACGGGCAATTTCCATACACCCACGCCAAGATTACCAATGCCAAGCTTTAAGCTCGTCATAGCGGCACCACCCCTTGTCAAGGTCGACGTCATCTTGGCGGCTTGCATTTCCACTCCTTCATGGACTCGCGCTCCAGCACGACCTTTGGTATTTTCCATGCTGACGTGGTGCCGCAACGCCACTCATAAGCCTATTTCCCGCACTGCAACACGACCTCCAGTGTGCAGATGCTAAAGACTTGATTTTGACCTAGCTGCAAGGGGAACTGATATATATATATATATATATATATATATATATGAAGCAAGCCTCTGTAATGGATACTCGGTTATTTCCCCCCTCTGGGATAGTTTTAGTTTCTTTTCTTGTAATTTCTTCTCCATCTCTTAGGTAATATCTGTAAATATAGATTAGGTATATTAGGGAGAAGTCTGGGATTTCCTTAGAGAAACAAGAGCAGTGAGCTACACAGATTGGAAAGCTATAAAGGAGTGGAATGCTTGGAGACTGAAGAGCCTTGACAGAGTTTCTTCTTATACATTTATTTTCTCTAATTTTGTAATCCATAAATGTTGTCTTTATTGCTACTTATATTTTGTTCAATAGCTATGAACTAAGTATTGGCTCAAAGGTTATAATGGAACCCTTTGTTATTTAAATTGACTATCTTATCTCTTTGGTTGGCACCATATTGTTTGGTTTAATATATTCATGCTTAATGATTCTTGCTAAGACATTAATGATGATTTTGGTAATCTATATAATATTGAAAGAAGGATTATAGATTTACACCTAAATATATTGGCATGTGATTATGGGTTGTCGATTTGTTTAGACTGCATAAGTTGTGCGTAGAATAGACATATATCTGTGCGCCACGTGTGACCTAATTTAGAACTTATGGTTAAATCCTTGTTATGGTTAATTTGCATAGACATGTGTAGGATTATCACCTAGCTTTGATGTTCTTTTCTGTTCTATTCCTTATCGGGTGGATTTAGAGAGGATATGTTTATGCATACCTCGACAGAGGTGTGTGAGCACTTGTGTGTTCTCGGTCGACAAACTATCGTGACCATTAAGACCAATGAGAGAAGGGCATGAAGTTTGATGAAACATAGCACATCAGGTGTTTGACAAAATGCCTATGTGGGGGTGAAGTTATGACCTTAGCTTGTAGTACCTTCGATACTATTTGTTATCCATTTACTTGTTTTGCTAATTAGTTATATCTAGAATAATCACACACCTATTAGTCTACTGTTCGAATAAGACTTAAGCGATATAAAGTCAGTATTTGGTAAATATTAGTGATAGTTCCTCGTGGGTACGACACTCTCCTTATCACTGTATTACTTGTTAGACTGCATATACTTGCGCGTGTTTAGTGATCAGTTTTTCGACCAACAAATACGTTTTAAACTAGTAATATCACCAATATGGAAGTTAATTCATGTCATGTAAAACTAGTATGACAATAGAAGTTGAAACTGGCTTGAAGCTAAACCGGTTATAATCGCCGTGGATTAAGCGCAGCGATTCGCCCTCCCGAAGATACAAATCGCACACAAATCTTATTAGTGGTCGATTTGAGATAGGTTAGTTTTTACTGTAGCAATGAAATGAAACACTTTTGTTATATGTGTGACATTAATAAAATCATGTGATAAAAGTACATTATGTTGATATAAGGTACCAAGTAGTACAATGAAATCCCATGTACTTGTAATATAGAAATAATGAAAATAGTTATGTATTCTAGAAACTGTGAAAGAAATTAAATATTTAAATAAATATTAATATTAAATAATGTTATTATGTGGTTATGAGAGTAGTAAAAATAATTATGGGGGATACTTGGACAATAATACCTAACTACGTTATTTTATTGCGTGTATTTAATGTACATGGATTATATGATGTTAATCTTTCATTTCTTAATATGTATAATATTCCCAAATTCGGGTCCTAATCACCAAGGATCTGGTATACTATTTCTATAACTATTGCAGAAAATATAAACATAAATTGTTTATACATTAAACATTACACACTAATCCCCAATTATTCCTAACTCCATTCTCAATACGAATTTAATTTAATCCGTATTCATAATTCTATCTCGAATTTGTACCAATTCATAGTACAACTGATACACAACATTCTTGCCGTAAACTTTTTAATCATTCGCTTGATCCTTCTCTATACTATAACCTTATCAGATCACGGGGTGATCTCATCATATATATTACGATTAATTTCTATACTATGATCGTTTTATTTTACGATCTCTTATCCATGTACTTTTAGTCTTTTATACTATATCTATTCATCACTACTGTTCACCTTTATTATCAGAGTTAGGAAACTCCGTATCTTTATAACTCACCGAGATTCGTCTTTGAATCTTACCGACACACTAACTCTATTTGAGTTAGTACTTATCCTAATAACTACAGTTATTGGCCTAAGGTATTCCTACCTAAGGTTGACAACCAATGGCTCTGATACCAACTGTAATATCCCAAAATTCGGGTCATAATCACCAAGGATCTGGTATACAATTTTTATAACTATTTTGGAAGATATAAACATAAATTGTTTATACATTAAACATTACACACTAATCCCCAAGGTCGAGTAACCTTAACTTATACACAATTCATAACTTATTTGACTTACAATGTTATTAATATACAATACTGTTACAAACTTTATCTGCACATATAAACTAAAGCTGGAACTGTCTTTGTCTTGCCTTGTATCCGACGTATTCGTCTTAATATGCAATGTTTATCATGATATAGCAAGGTTGAGCAACAGGTTTGCCCAACAAGTTTAAATTTATTTGAGGATATATCATGATTGAAAGAATTTGAATAATAGCTGGCTAACATTCAACAATATAGTTTTGAACTAGCATGAACAAATTTTTATAATTGAACGACCAAGTCAATAGGAATTGAATGGTCAAGAAAGAACATGAACAATTTATAACTAGACTAGATGGTAATGAAGGTGATCAGCCTTTCACACCTGATGAACACATGCATTATTTGCACAGAAAGCTATTCAATAATTCATAGACATGGTAACAACAATGATTAGCCATACGCATAATTGAAAGAACAACTCGAGGTCGAGTTAAAGAAAACTTGCATAATAATTAGATGTTCAAGGTTAGAAACTTGCCTGTATCACCAACTACTGCTACACAGTTTATATCGCTTTATCCGAAGACCTAATATTGATAATATAGATTTTCAGTATTAGAACAATATCATCACAGTATAATACTGTTATATATATATATATATAATAATCCTAAACACATAACACATAACCCTATTAGTCCACAAACTACCTAAGACTAGGGATCAAGTCAAACTATTTCAGTCTGAGTTGAATCTGACACAATTCTAACATCCCGATGGTCTAGTCGGACTATTCTTGAGCCTAATATTACTAAAACTCGGTCCAAACACTTAAAAATTAACTTATATAATTTTCTATTCAGTCAAAACATTTTTCAAACACTCGTAATAATTTTTAAGTAATTATTACCATTTATCATAATTTTTCAATCACTTATATCGTATTTATATAAATTAAATACCACATTATTCCCTTATCATTAATATTTATTTAATATCAAATATTAATGAAATACATGTCATAATATTATAATATCACAAAGTATTTTTAATACATTAAAATCATATTTATATGATTTTTAAACCATTAAATCCATTATCCTATAATTGACATTAATATTAAAATATTAATATTTTCATGACAAAATATCAAAAGTTATATTTTATAACTTAAAATATTTTTCTAACCCTTAAATCATTTTTATATGATTTTTAAATTATTAATTCTAATTTTCCATAATTTATTTAATATATTCCTTAAATAAATCAATTATCATTAATATTAATTTATTAATGAAATTCATCACAAAATATCAAATGTCATTAGAAATAACTTAAAATATTTTTTAGCACCAAAATATATTTAAAAATAATTTTAATACTTGAAAAATCATTTAAACTCTATGTTGCTGAGAAATTGCAGAAGCATACTCAGTGTGTGAGGAGTCCAATTCAAGCTTAAGGAGGTATAAACTCTATTTGTGTTATTGAATTGGATCTTGTTTAGTTCTTGAAATTACTTGAATTTCTATGTCATTTGATATGAATTAACATGTTATAATGTGTTTAAGAAGTAGGTTTATATATATGAACTCTTTAATGATGGTTTGGAACAAGTTTAAATCGATAGGAATCAAAGTTGAGTAAGGCTCTGCAAAACAGAGTTTGTTACTGCTGTGATTCTCGGCATAGCGCAACTGCGTCATACCTTAGAATCAGTTGCTGGATTTGTTTATGCTATGTGTTGAGAACTTGGTCTCATGACTTAGATATATACCTAAACAGGGGTATAGCATGAGATATAAAGTTTTCTTGTATAGTATGAAGTGATCAACAAGATTTAGTAAGAGATTTGTAATGAAAACTTAAAGTGTTCAAAACAAACTTTGAAGTAATACATGTTCTACAAATTCTGAACTTAGTAGCCCACATACGTGACTGATTTAGAACCTAAATAAGCATGATATATGATTCATAGTTACTATATTCATGACTAACTTGATAAGCTTGGTGTTAGAAATTATTTTAAAAGAAAAGCTTAGTATAATAAGCTAATGGACATGAATGCTACAAGATATAGTTTCTGATCTTGAAAAGAGGTTATCATGACTTAGTTACTTATGACAAGAGTTTTAAAGTTGTCTTGCATGTGTTGAATTTCATCATTCATGTTAAAATGATTTCAAAGGCAACCTTAAAAATGTTTTCAAACTTAAGTTGCATTATATTTGAGTACTTAGATTTTAAAGATTTAAGATGTCATGTTATGTTTATTATATCTCCAAACATGATTCATATGTGTTGGACATAATGATAATTTAATCAAACATGAGTTTAAAGCATGTTTCGAAGTGCTAAACGATGCTAAATATGAATTTATGATATGAACACTATGAGCATGTGTATTGATAGATTATGTGATCACGATGTAGACATATAGCCAAGTTATAAAACAAGGTAACTACATGATCTTGTTATGCCTTAACACCATGTAAATTATAAGCTAAAAGATACAAGGATGAACTCAAGAATGGTCATATGCTATGTAAGAACCTCTGGCATGTATGTATGTTAAGGTATTAGTGTATAGGTGTGTTAGAGTTGGACTAAAACCAGGAGATGCAAAGCTCAACCCAGGTCTGGCCAGGGGACAGCGCAACTGCGCTGTCCTTAAGCTTAGACAGGGCGCAACTGCACCATCCTGCAGTCAAGTTTAGATTCTATTTCTAATATGAAGTTCAAAGCATGCTTGTAAGGATAAGTTAACTTCCATTATGTGATCAGTGTGCTATCCAATGTGTTAAGAAACATGTTAGATGCTAGAGTTAATTACTCAACGAATAATTATAAATTTCAAGAATGAAGTTTGAAAAGGTATTTACAACCTATAAGGCAATAATTTGAAAATGAGTTATTTGACTTTATGGTGTCATACAATCTGATTTTGTGCGTTGAGGATGTAGGATATGTGATATAGTATGTATAAAGCTTACAACTAATTTAGACGTCTATGTGTATATTTGGACTTATATATATGAGTTTATGAAACTAATGAATATCCTATACGTGTAAATATATTATGTTAGGATTCGAAAGAGAGTATTAAGCTTTACTTTGTTAAACTACGCTTGAGGTAAGTATCCAAACTCTATTTTATATTAAGCAAGTTTCCTAACTTACACAACTTTGGATTTTGTGCAAGTTCTCGAATTTTATTTGATTCGTATATTGAATGCAAGTATTCGAACCTTACTCTTTATTGAGCATCATTTGGACTTGTGCAATTATTGATCGTACAAGTAGAACTTTGAAAGTATAATACTTCGTAATCTAGAAATGAAAATGGTTTACAAACCTTGATTTTGAACGATAATTGTTCTTATATACTATGAAAGAAAAATGTCTAAACCATTGCTTCGGCTAGACTATTGATATTGATCGAAAACTATCCAAACCAAATTTACTTGGTAGGGACTCATATAACTGAGATGAACAACCCTCTTGGTCGACATGCACACTTTAGAAAGATTAAATGTAATGCATTGACATAGGGTACTTTAGGCTGATCACTTGTTATACTCGTTTTATGGAATTATCAGTTAATTACTATGAATTCTAGGAGAAGTTCTTAGTCCTTAGTGACTGCTTGTGACACCCCCAAATTCAGGTACTTGAAACCCGAACTCGGTGCTTCACGATACCATTTCTATGAGCGGAATAATACTAATAATAATAATAACAATAATATAAATGCCAAACTTAATTTATATATCAGAGTCTAAATCCCCAGGTTTCTAACCTTTAATTCATTACATTACATGATAATAATAAATATCATAGTCTTACTAAAGTCTAATTATTACATAAGATAGTATAGAACTTATTCTGCAACCTTTCCTTTTCCTTTGTTCCTGGCAGAGCTTTCTGGTTGATCACACTTAGCTGAAAATATTTAAATTAAGCAAGAATGAGCATTTGATTGCCCAACAAGTAATATCAACAACAATTATTAGCTGAAGGAAGTAAATGTTTTCTTTGAATAACACTTCTACAACGAATCAATAGTTGTGAAGTAAGCTGAACCAATAATAACAACATATCAAATCTTATATCAATTTTTTTTTTGAAACTACGTACTGACTATAAATGGAGAGCAGTCGACAGACTATGAACTTTATTTTAAATTTTTGATAAGGTTTAACAGAACTTCATCTACAAACCGTCATAACTTACAGGCACGGGGGGTGATCATCCCGTTATGCCCTGTATTGATCAATACTACATGCGAGAACGATTTTATCATTCATCTTATCCGCCTTTGGAGCACAACAGTTTTCCCATGTACGGGATGTTCATACTTCGTCGGGAATTCGAACTAAAATAATCTGGTTGGATATAATAAAGTTCTATCTTGTTCAACAATATTTTTAAGTTTGTGTCTAGCCGAATCAAATAGTCTAGACAACTTTTAAGTCAACATATACATACTGGAAACCAATAAGTATTTATCAACATGTGATTAAATACAATGATTATCCAAGTGAGAACACTTGTCTAATCATATTTAGAAATAAACAAAAAGAATAAATACCTGGATTATACAATAATACTGTGTTGATAAATAATGATCGAATAATTTAAGAACTTGTATGAATATAAATGTTTGGATATATGATCAATAACAATAGAGTTAATAATCTGGCATAACGATAGTATAATTCTGAAACTTTCTTACTCATGTCCATTGCATAAATTAAATGCAAAGTTAGAATACTTGCCTGAGTTGTTGCTTACAATTACGCAACTTAGTTTTATCTTTTATACGGAGACCTATCATTAATAAGATCATTCGTTCGATTAGAATAATATATCATAACATATAGTACTGCTATTTGCAGTCAGCACATAACCTAATCACATTGTCACTTAAGTTTAGCAGTCATTGGATCACAAACAAACACGCATCTAGTCAAACTATCTATGTCAAGATCAATTTCTGAAATATTTCGATGTACCGACGGTTTTATCGGGTAAATATCAAGTCTAAAACTCTATTCTGTAGTTCAATATTCATTTAGATAATTAAAATATCAGTCATATTATTTTTCATAGCCTTATAATAATTTTTAATTAATTATTATAATTTATCATGATTTTTCAAACACTAGAATCATTTTTAAATGATTTAAATATTAAATCATTATATAATCATTAATATTTAAATAATATTAAACTATTAATGAAACTATTGCCAAAATATTAAAGTTATTTTAATAACTCAAAATATTTTTAAAACATTTTATTACCCTTAAATGATTTTTAAAACAATTAAAATTATTTTAAATAATTACCATTAATATTTAATTATTAATGTATTATTTATCAAAATATTAAAAGTCCTTAATTATAACTTAAAATATTTTTAAAGTATTAATATTACCCTTAAATAATTTTTAAAACAATTAAAATTATTTTCAAATAATTACCATTAATATTTAATTATTAGTGTATTATTTATCAAAATATTAAAAGTCTTTAATTATAACTTCAAATATTTTTAAAACATTTATATCCTTTTAAAATAATTTTTAATTCAATAAATCCATTTTTAAACTATTTATTTAATATAATTATTAAATAAATTAATATTAAATTATTAATGAAATTTACCTTTAAATATTGAAAGTTATATTTTATAACTTAAAATATATGTAAGTTATATATCTTCATTTAAAATGATTTTCTAATATTAAAATCATTTTAAAACTAATTTATTTAATATAATTATTAAATAAATCTAATATCATTAATATTAAATAATTATTGAAATTTGCTTTAACATATTAAAAGTTATATTTTATAACTTAATATATTATTAAATACCTTATTATCATTTAAAATGATTTTTAATATAATAAAATCATTTATAATTAATTTATTTAATGCATTTATTAAATAAATTAAATATCAATATTATTTAAATAAATACTAATTTTTATGGAAAATATGTCAAATTATTAAAAGTTAATTTTTATAACTTAAAATAAATTTAAAATTATTTTTGTAATTTTCACAAATTAATTTCTATTTTTAAATGATTTTTAGAAAATAAATTAAATAAAATTAAAAATTTTGTCGCTATAGCCTTTAGCGACAAAAACCGTCGCTTATTGTGTTCTTGAGAAACCCAGATCTTCAAAGTCAGTAGACAAGGGTACTACTTTAACCAAGCATTAAACCTAGATCTTGATATTTCTGGACATGATTTTTGGTCAGATCTTTTAGTACTAATGCAACACTACAAGATCCAACAACAAATATGACTAAAAAGCTTCACACTAAGGAGATCGAAGCATGCAAAGTGGCTGTTAGAGCTGTTCTTCATTTCTGGGTTACCTAGAAATGAAGAACAGTTCGTGAGGCCTACTTTGGGCTTCCACAACTTGCTTTTCATGTAATGGTTTTGTGATTTAATGGGTGTTGTAATAACACAGGATTTCAAATAATTCGAATTTCACGATTAGTTTTTAGTTTTTATTTTTATTTTTTTATTATTTAATATTAATACTGATTATCAATTTTGTGCCGAGTATCTGTGATACAAGTCTCAAGATGTGGTCAATTTATGTATTGACTAAGAAAATAAGAGTAGAGTTGTGCTTAACGGAGAATAAAAACCTTAACCCTATGTCCGGATAGGGATTGGATAGAAAATATAATTAAAATAATTATATTGTTGAGTACGTGTTTATACTGTAGAGAAATTGTGGATCAATGATTGATCGGGTAGGGTGCAAAATTAGTAAACCCTATAGGGATTAGAAATCCTAATTTCAAGATTAGAAACCCTAATCCGTAGTTAGGAATTCTAATCGAAAGCCGGGAAACCCTAATTTTTAAATTCAGGAATCCTAAACCCTAATTAGGAAACCCTAATCTTAATTAGTAACCCTAATGTAATTACTAAACTTTATGATGATTAGTAATCTTTAATATAATTAGGAAACCTTAATTATATTTTAGAAATCTTAATTTTCTATTTTAAAACCCTAATTTAGAAAATCCTAGAAGCTAAGGTTGTAAAACCTAAGGGTTAGAACCTTAGGGTTAAACCCTAAGGGTTTGAACAAAAGTTTAGAAAGCCATTAAAATTGCATGGAGAATGACCAAAATGCCCTTTGTGGATTTTTTATATGTAACTTGTAAATCTTACCAAATTAGGAGTTGGTGACCAACTATTATTGACTTTGTGACTCATAAACTCCAACAAATCAGTCCCAAATCAGCAGCCATATACATTGTATCCAAATATAAGAGATTAAGAGAGAGAAAGTCACCAAAAGTTGCCCATTTGTGTTCTTACCTCAACCAACTCTCTCTCTCTCACCACACCTCCGAATTTACTAAGTATTTCAGTCACTAGTTAACTCTTTCAAACATCCAAATCAGTAGGAGAGAGCAAGGATCAAGGATTGGATAAGAGAAGGTATAACCCTAACTCACCATTTGATCTTGTATGCGAAGAAAACAATTCGTGTTTATGTGTTTAGATTCATGCTAGAGGATGTTATATGATGATCTATGATGATCCATCATAGATCTATAGCATCAGAGGCCTTAAAAATGAAGTTTTTCAAAACTGCTCAAGAACATTATTTGTGGTCTGACAAGCTAATGTCAGGAGCCACAGATTCTTATATGTTCATGATTTTTGTTGTTTTATGTATTAGATCTGTAGTCTGACATGAGTTCTTTGATGTGGAAGTGGAATCACAACCATTCCATGTCCAGATTGAAAGTTATAAGCGGTCAAAACCCGTTGATTAGAGCATACGACGCATCGAGCGATTTCTAGTAACCCGTAAATCCTTAGCGGCGTCGACATGATCTTGAAGGCGGATCATCGCTGTGAATTAAGTGATTTGATGATGTTGTTATATACATGTTGTAGCATGTTGTATGGACTCTAGATCCATGTCTTTAGACCCTTCAAAACATCAACCGATCAAATGCAACAGGTGGTCAAAGTAGGCCACTCGTCGCTGATTTTACGTTTCTGGAAAACCCAGAAACCGTAAGAACAATTTTTCTGACCATGTTTGACCGGATCCCATCTTGCGATTTTGTTATATTTGGACTGAGATAATGATTATATAGGTGTTCCTTAACATGAATACTACATGTATGGACCAAGAAAACACCTAACTAATGGACAAAACCTAGATTAATTTGGGCTGAAAAGTGGCACCACGAACTGCCTGGGTTTCTGGGTTACCCAGAAAACCCAAGAACACTCTGACAATGAGTTTGAGGGCTCGGATCTTGCATCTGAGTTGTGTTATGACTTTGTTGATGGTTGGTTCTTGTAGGGTTACATAAACACTACACGATCGATGCTCTAGCAAGCCAAGAAACACTTTGGATTGAATTTTATAAGCGGTCAAACGTAGACCCTTGCTAACAGAACTGTCAGTGTTCTTGAGGCTCAAGAACACCAACAACGACAGAAAGTGTCGCTATAGCCAATAGCGAGGGTTTATTTAATTTCTAATTTTTGATTTTCTAGAAATTAATTAAAAATAAAGAATAAAATCTAAAAATTACAAAAATGGTTTTAAAAATTATTTTAAATTATGAAAATTAACTTTTGATAATTTCGGATATTTTTCATTAATATTTATAATTATTTGAATATTAATGATATTTAATTTATTTAATTAGTGTATTAAATAAATTAGAGAAAAATGATATTAATATTATAAAAATTATTTTAAATAAGAATAAAGTGTTTAAAAATATTTTGAATTATAAAATACAATTTTCAATATTTTTGGAGAATTCTCATTAATAAATTAATATTAATGATATTAAATTAATTTAATTACAATATTAAAAAATGTTGGAAAACATGATTTTATTGATTTCAAAATCATTTAAAAATGAGAAAACCGATTTAAAAATATTTGAAGTTATAATTAATGACTTTTAATATTTTGATAATAATTTTATTAATATTTAAATATTAATGGTGATGATTTAAAATGATTTTAATTATTTTAAAAATCATTTAAAGTAGAATATTGATGATTTAAAAATATTTGACGTTATTAATAATAACTTTAATATTTTGACAAGTATGTCATTACTATTTTAATATAATTAAATATTAATGATGATGGAATTAATTACTATTTAAATCATTTAAAAATGATTTCAATGTTTGAAAAATTATTATAAATTATAATAATTGTTTATAAATTATTAAAAGCTTTCGAAAAATATTATAAATGATATATGACTTATCTAAAATAATATTTAAGCTTTGAGACCGAGTTTAAATGACAATTAATGTGTAAATTGTCGGATAGGGTGACCAAGACACCGAGATGAGACCAAAGTCCAACCAGACCGAACTAGTTAAACTTGATAAGTGTTTATGTAGGTTATAAACACTGATGTGACTATGTGATAATGTGCCTAGGATAATGAATGACTGTAAATTATAGTGATACGTGTTGCAATTTATTGTTCTAATTGTGAGACCGATATTGTGATTATAGGTCTTTTGAACGCAAATAAGTATATTGTGTAGCCGTAATGAACGCGAAAGGCAAGTTTCCTAACTAAACGTTGAGTTACATCTTTTTAAATACTATGGTTGTTAATTATTGTTGAATAGACCACGTCCAAGAATTTATTATTGATTATTCGCAGTTAGTGCATGTTTATTAATTCAAACTGAATTAATGATTCTGAGAATATACTTAAAGAATAATTGTTATTGGATATTCACATCTGTAGAAGCTATTAGTGATTGTAAATAGTACAGATAATTCATGTATATTGTTGAATCATTTTGAGAAATGTCTTAGCTAATTGTTCTGGCTAGACGAATTGTGACACCCCCAAATCCAAGTACTTCATTTCCCTAGAATCTGGTGCTCACTATCAAAATAATTACATCTAACTACCCATAATAAAAGATAAAACAATAATTAATTTAAACAATAATCTCTCCCATTAAAGGGTTACATCATCTCATAAACAATCCCAGGTAATCTAACCTTAATTTATTACATAAGTTTGCGGAAAACATCATAAAAGAAAACAAGTCTTATAACATCATGCATTTAAATAAATTGTAAATAACTCTTCAACACTTGGACATCTTTCCCTTTCCTTTGCTAGTAGATGACTCATCGACTCTTTCAGCTTTAGCTACAATGTTAATTGCAAGAGTGAGCAAACAATTGTTTACTGATATAAAGAGTAGTAATAATAACAACATGAGAAGGAACAACGAATGCTGAACAATAATGAACTTGTTCTACGAATCCAAAAATAGAAACAAGTTCGAATTTAATATCTGAGGGTCTTAAGACCACGAACTATGTCTTCGGTATTTAGGTATTATTACCTCAACCTTAACATTCATTTAGACTATACAAACTCTTCTTAACATACTTAGGGGGATCAACCCTTTGTAACATGTATTGTGCACAAACATCTAAACATTACACGTAAAAAATCGCATATGTTAGGGTTGTTCGTCTCAGTTTGAATTTAGAATTTTCGCACTAAAGAAAGTTTAGTTTGGAACTAGATTATCAGTGTTTCTAGAATTTTAGGACACTATTCAATTATAGATTAATTTAATCAATAAGAGTTTGCTCATTACTTGAAGGTTTAACACAAGAATGTTTAACTAAACAAGGCTATCAAAGTCATAGATCGGATATATATCAACAATATATAATTGAATAACATGATATACATGAAAAGTACTAAAAAGAATTAGAACAATCTCACTTGAGTCAATGTATTAGAACAATATATGCTTTGAATAATAATTAGGAAAGTGAAACTGCTCGATATAACGAATTAGGTTACAAGAGCTTGTACAAACATATGCAAGATAGATTAGGCTTGCTCAACTTTACAAAGAATTTGAGGAACTTGTATAATAATAATATAGGAATGGGAACTTGCATTCAATATGAAAAGAATGAAGTTAGAAAGCTTGCTCAATGTAAAGAGTTAAGGTTTATAAACTTGCCTTATATGTAAGCTACACAAGTGTAATATAATCTCCAATTACCCTACATATATCATTGAAATCGCAACAACAATTAGTTGTATGAACATTAGCTTTAGGGTTTAAACCATCATTTAGGTCATAACCCTAACCTAGCACCTAACCATGTAGGTTAACATACTTAACGAATCTAAAATCTCATTACAACTTAATCGTTCATCTCTAACTTTGAAAACATCATATTGGGTTTCATTTTATAACTCATTTAAATAATTATTTAAAATCTTTACACTTTGCATTACAACACATTACAATATTTTTATATTATAGTTTTTATTATGTCTTAACATCATTAACATGCTTATTTAGCTAACATAAGTCCATTACAAATGACCTGTAAATAGGTAGAAGTCACTGTTTGGGCTCAGGGCACGACGCACACCAAGATCGTTCTATGTCAATCATCGCAGAATCATTCTAATAGATTTACGCTTATGGTATTTGGCAAGCAAATTGAGCCACACACGATGAAAACTATAAGAGCAACTCACATTCTCGACAAATTACCATCTCAACCAAATTCCTACATAAATCATGAAACCTAGCAACTAAAACTTTTTAATAGCATAATTACACACTTCATACACATTCTAACTACATAAACATCACATATACACAAATTTGAGGAATCATAACCCCCAATTTCCAAATTTCTTCAATTTTTAAATATTTAGCGAAATCGATCGCCACAAATTCGTTTCTTAATCAATTGACACGATTCGAACTACGCCGCTTTTGTTTCTTATCATATTAACATAATCTAATAACGAATCACAGATTCTAACACATATTAAGCATGAAAGTTTGTACTTTCTAGGACATATCCAACAACATAAACATTGTTATATGAACTCTTTCTACTATAACCCAATTTCATATTTTTAATCTTCAAATAACACTTATATATAATAGATAACAGATTATAAACCCTTTAAAACACAATTACCAATTATTCTAAGAAATCATCCATCCAATTTCTTCCCTTTTCCCAAAAACTCATGAATACCAATCATAATTTTTATGGATTCTCTTACTACAATCATGTATAAATATCAACCATATATGATGATTATCAATTTATAATCCATATATACAAGTATTTATATCAATTTAATCATAACTATAAGTTTTTTAGGGAATAACCAAAAAAATCAAAACATATAAATTAGAAGAAATTTATACCTTAAACCCTTGATTGTATGCTAGCAAAATTGAGAGCAATCCTTTTCCCCAAAACCCTTCTTCTCTAACCCCCCCAATAACACTGTGTTTCTTCTTTTCTCCCAACTCTCTGCTCTTAAGCCTTAGGAAAGAAATAAGGAAAAAAACAAAAAACGTCATTGGGATAAGCCAAAGGCCACAAGGCCTTGTTTGGCTACCACTTAATCCCCTAAACTAATTTATATTTATATTATTATATTATATACTTTCATGTGTCACACTCTAGTTAATTAAATAACCTTAGCTTAATTAATTTAAATAACTTGTAATGGTAATTAAAATAATTTCTACTATAATTATATTTATGAATAATAAATTATATATCTAATTTAATTAATAAATTAGACACATCACTTTATTTAATTTATTGATTTCCTTTAATATTAAACCATTCATTTAGTTTAATTATTTCCTTAAATATTAAGCAATTGATTTAATTTAATTATTTCCTTAAATTAAATCCTTCGAATAAAATTTCATTACTCAATTTAATTAACATAAATCAATTTAGTTACTAAATTAATTCACTACAATTCATCAATTATTTATTTTCCTCAATAAATAAATTATTTAAAATATTTATTTAATTCAATAAATATTTAAATTAAAATACAAATTTCTCGATCGTTACACGAATATTTGTTAGAACTTGATAGGTTCGTGAAGAGACAAGAAGAGAATTCAATTATTATTGATAGATCGATGCCAATTGTTTCGGCGAGATCGAAAAAGAAAACTTGATAAGTTTGAGAAGAAAAGAGAAGTGATTAGATATTGAAATCATTATATTTCGTTGTTAAAGAAAATTCTGATTCAAAGACTGAGAAGAACAACCTTTTATATAAAGGGAACATTTTTGGTCGTATATTCGGCCATTGCGCACTTTTAAATATTATGCATAATATATGGTATAATGAAGCTGATCATTTTATATACTTGCAGAGGGGTATAATTTAATCTTTATGGTTATCTGATACACCTGGGTATATCAAAGTAAATCTTTGATAGTTACTCGAGAAGAGAAGTTCTAGATGCTTTGTGATCACTCAACATAAATTCTGGAAAATATTTCCATCTTGTTATTTGGGTATATCAAAGTAAATCTTTGATAGTTACTCGAGAATAGAATTTCAAGATCATTTAAGATCATTCCGTATAAACTCTGGAGACTATTTCTAAATTGTTATTCAATAGAATGTCGTGGAAACTTGAAAGCATTGTATTCTTTCAATATTGTGTTGCATAGGTTGCGAGAAGATTGGTTAAAGAAGAATAAATTGTTCAGCTATTTCAAAGTCCCTCAAACTTTGGTGTCATTCTATCCAAATAGATAGTCTGTTGTTCTGATTCTTATACCTTCATTGTATATCTTAACTTGCGGGGAAAATTTGTTGCTCACCCTTGCTAAATAAAACATTTCAGCTAGGGACAAAGTGACTGGAGGTGATGTGAAGAACAAAGGCAAAGGTGTTATCTTTAATAGCTACAGATAACATTATTATTATGTTGTATTTGTAAACCCTTTTGTATATCTAAAGGGTATGTTTGTAATATAAATGTTAGATAACCTGGGATGAATGTATTAACTATATCAGTTAATGTGGTGTAAACTTCTATTCATAATAAATGGATAGTTAGATGTTATTTGTATTATGGATCGTGAGCACCAAACTCGGGAGTCAGGTAACCCGGATTTGGGGGCGTCACAAGTGCAGTGTGTAGCGAGCATGTAAGTGAAGAGATCTATCTCATAAAATACATATAACAACAACAGAATCGCTACATCCATACCGGTCAAACCATGTCAGATGACATGATCATACCTTTTCTGGGTTACCCAGAAAGCGTATTTCATGATCATCCGGCTTGGTTTGATCGTCCACTATGATCAACCTATTTCATGTTTAGGCGATCTAAAAGCTTGAATCAACAAATCATTTAACATACAACAACATGGATACAAGAACAGAATCAAAACAATGGACATATCATGGCTTGACAAAATATTATCAGGCACTGATTTTGAGTTTCTGGGTTACCCAAAAACTCTATGGTCAAGCTCGGTCAACGGGTTTTGACCATGAATAACTTTCAATCCATGCATGATTTGGTCCTGATTCAAACTTCAGAACACAGATCTCATGGCATACTACAACTTTAAACCTTTAAACAACAAAAATCATTAATGATCATTGAGATATAAGGTCTAACATTCGTTGTCAGAGAACATAATTTTTTTTTCAGTTTTTGAAAAACTTCAAATTCGAGTCTATAGATGTTATGGATCTAACATCTATCAACCCAGATCATCTATATGGACTATAAACAACATGTTTAAACATTAAAACATACCATTTAACATATGATCAAGGGTCAGATTTTTGTTTAGGGTTGATACCTTTATATGAACAAATCTTGATTCTAGGCTACTGATCTGTTAATGGAAGTCGTGGGGCTTGATTTTGGGACTGATATGCTAAGAGAATTCGTGAGTAAGAGAGAGAGAGAGGACTTGGTTGAGTATAAGTGCACAAATGAACTAAATGAGGAGCTTTCTCTCTCTTGATCTTATATATTACTTGGATGCAATGTATTTGAATGGTGAAATGGCTGAGTTATTGAGATTTGTAGCATGTGACATTTTCTAGAGTTGGTGACTTGTCAATATATGGCAAGATTTGCAAGAAACAAATCAAAGAATGTGACAAAAAAGGCATTTTGGTCATTAACCTTGACAATTTAATGGCAAGCTTGTCATTTGTCCCAACCCTCTGGGTTTACAAAAAATATATATAACTTTTCTAGGATTTTGAAATTAGGTTTAAAAATGAAAATTTAGTTTCTTAATTTCCAAATTAGGATTCCTTAATTAACTTAGGTTTTCTAATTATATAAAACATGATAATTAAGTTTAAGTATTCACTAATTACAATTAGCAATTAGGGTTACTAATTTAGAATTTAGGGTTACTAATTTAGAAATTAGGGTTCTAACTAACCATTAGGGTTTTCCTAATTAAAATTAATATCTATAATAATTGACATTAATCACATAACACAATTTTTGACCGATCTTAAACTCCGGTTTGAGTTTTAAATTAGGGTTTCTTACAATAATACAAGGTTTTGTCATGATACACTATAATTGACCAACTATTATCTGCCTATATACATACGATACATATTTATAAAGACCAAATATATTTAATATAATATTATTATTCTCATTCCTTATTCCAAATCCGTAATTAGGGTTTGGATTCCATATCTGATATATCTTTCAAATACGTACTATAATTAATTAAATTAAAATAATTAACTTAACTAATTTGAATAAATTTATATAATAAAATATTTATTATAATAATTCTAATAATTATTTCATATATTATTTAAATAATATAATAATCATATTTTCATGGAAAATAAATAATAAAAACATTTCTACTATAAAATTAATTACTATAAGAATATAATTTATAATGATTAATAATTCTTAAAAAATTATTTATAATTATTCGTAATAAATATATTTTCATTTATCACAAATATACATTCATATTACTTGGCACATATTCCCACCTTTAAAATAAAATAAAAAAAATCTATATGCAAAATTTCTTATTTATTTATATAGAAAATATCGGGTTATTACACTGCTCAGTATTCATTACTTTGAAATCTTGAATTGATTAAGCATTGAATATTATTGATCTTTTCTGTCGATAGCGACTATTGTTGATAATCATTGATACTTCTTGCTATCTTGAACTATCCTTATTATTGTACCTTGAGAAATATAAAACTACCTTAAGTACCCTTATTGTTATATTACTTACTGGGAAAATTTGTTGCTCATCCTTGCTTTCCCTAAAAACATTTCAGTTAAGGCCAAACGTGGTGAACCCTCTGGCAAAGACAAGGGTAAAGAGAAGGCTTTGTAGTAGTTATTCCATATTGCTAGAATGTATTATTATCTGGTTGTATAAGAACTTATTTATGATAAGATATGTTTGGTTTAAGTTGTATTGGATTATGTATTAGTTATGTCTAAACGGTGTTTAACTACGTTTAAGGTATTGTAAGAGATGTTTAAGTTACGAACCCTTGGGACGAGAATAATTATATTATGACAATGTAATTTATTCTGTTATTCCACTGTGATGATTTTAGTATGTTATTGGAGTTAGTAAGTGACACCCAAATTTAGGACAAGTGTGGTCTGAATTTGGGGGCGTCACAGGTTGGTATTAGAGTTGTAGTTATAAACCGTAGGAACAAGAGTCCTTAGATTATAACTTAGGAGAACTTATGGGATAAAAAGGGATGAAACTCACATAGAGTTTTCATAGCGAGAGACTTAGTGTGTTATGGAATATAATTTTATTATATACAATGAACTTAAGTTATTTAACATTTTAATGGAGTTGTTGTTTGTCTTGTCTTATGTTGGTGATTGTAGGATAACTGACATGGGAGGACCTAGCCGAGTGGTAGAGGAGGAGCCGCGCGACATACACGTGGTACATGAGGCACCATTGATAGCAGAGCCCATAACAGTAGTGGCCCCTATTGATGAGGATGATGACGAGGAAGAGATGGAGCCTTTACCTGAGGAGTCTGATCCGAATGAGGAGCCTATAGAGGAGGAGCCTGAGCCCATTGAGGACTCCGACAAGGCTACTTTTGAGGATCAGATGTTGGGGGAGTATGAGGAATAGATTTTGAAGTTAGGATGTAGAGTGGAGGAATTAGAGGCTGAGGCTAGGGAGAGGGAGTCTGAGTTCCAAAAATTGAGGGATGAGGACCATCAGAGGAAATTAGTAATGCAAGAGATGGAGGTGGAGATTGCTCACCGTAAGGAGGCAATGATCCAGATGGTAACTTTGTTTCACCGATCGGTGGCTAGGAATGTAGAGTTGGCAGAGAAATTAGAAGAGATGGAGCAGAGAGAGTTGAGCGAGAGGACGGAAAAGGAAGCACTTCATACTCAGCTAGAGATGTAGGTGGTGGATAAGATTCACTTCGAGGAGAAGAGGGAAGAAACTAATGATCGGGCTAATGACTTAGAGGATGAGGTGAGATGCAAGAGAAGGAAGATGAACAAGATGGGCTATGCTCTGCGTACGGCCATGGAGAGGTTGATAGATAGGGTAAATCACTACCCTGCTGAAAAAGGACAAACCCGACATACCATAAGCCGAGATATGGTGCTGCATATGACGCCCACAAATCCGAGTATCTTCCAACCCGACATATGGTGCTACATGGTGCTACAGTTCACACATACATTCAATTAAACAGTCTCAAAAGAATGAATATGTCTTATATATATTCCAAAACAATATTCCCTTCCCAGGTTCTTTATAACCAATGCATTTATTCTTGTCATAATATCAAATATGTTACAACATTAATCCTATACTATTACATAGACAACTCAACGTTTTGCCATAGCCTTTCCTTTATCTTTACCGGATCCTTCGGTCCGTTTAGTCTTAGCTGCATTCATATGGTTCAGGCAAGAGTGAGCACAACTAGCTCAGCAAGTATTAAAATTCCAATAAACATTATGCTTGAAACATAAGAATCGTATATCTTCAATAACTGAACAATAGTTACGAAGTACTATCGATAATTCAAAATAGCACTTCACTTTTCTTCAAAATGTTTCACAATGAATAATATTCAGTAAAACATCAATTCCGGTCCAAGACCATGAACATTTCATACTTTCTTTGAAAAGGACAACTAGGCACCAAGTCCGTAAGTCCGATATTACTTACGAGCACGTCTTGGTGATCAGCCTATAGTACTCTATGTTGATCAACACTATATTCTTTAAATATATGTATGTTTAAGTTTTGGCAACCTCATGTGCCTGTCATTTGACGACAAAATAGTTATTTAACATACTCAGTCTTCATTTGAAAATCACACCAACATAATTTGGCAAAATATTGACAATACTTCAACAGATTATAAGCAATCCAAAACATCTTAAGTCTAGCCAAAAGAATTGGCTTTGACTTCATCATACAATAATTCATGTATAAGAGACATGAATAACAAAGCTTGTCCAGATTGAACATATACAAGGGTTAGAACAATTGCTTTCAGCGCGTCTGCTACTGTTATTATACTTTCCCTTTAAGTCTTTAGAGTCTCTACAATCTATGATCAAATAACGTAACACATTAGGTCATGAATAAACATACATGGTTCCTAATAAATAGTACCCTTCTTCTTAATCTAATCATGACTTAGATTTCTTATTATTGGTTCCGGCTTATCACATTACTTTGCTCTGACATTTAATTAATCTTTCGTCGACCTTCAGTTGTAATACTTAAGGTCTTTGACATCAATTAAGGATGTTACTTTAGGTTTAATAATGCTTCATTTCATCATTAACCAACTGCCTTTCCTTTTATCTTCATAAGCTCTCATTACTGTGCAAACCCTAATGTCAAGCCTCGCTACGCCATCTTCCTCTCATTAATCTGTATTTGTATTTCACTCTCCAGATGGGTCGAGGGTTTGGACCAGGCCGCTGCCTTACTCTTAGCTCTCTGGCCGCCAGTAGTAGCGTGAAACTCCAATAGGTCTGGGAATGGCTGTAATATCCAAGATTTTCTAT
Source organism: Panax quinquefolius (assembly GCA_020205615.1). NCBI lineage: Eukaryota > Viridiplantae > Streptophyta > Magnoliopsida > Apiales > Araliaceae > Panax > Panax quinquefolius. Next base: position 5,750 of record JAINUW010000664.1, on the reverse strand, counting down.
GTAATTTAATAAATATCAATAAACGAACTTATGTGAAACTCTTGTGTGATTTCATTTATTAGATGTATATGTGTTATGTTAAGATATGTGATGAGATGTATTTAAATGGTTGGTTTAGTTTTATTTAACTATTTAAATTGATTAAGTGGGGAATTAATTCTTTTTATTACGTGGGTTGGTATTAAATCATGAGTTGAAGTTCGGAGCGGAATTTAGAGACGCGGACTGCGTATTCAAGTTCGGAACATCAAAATTAGTCAGGTTAAACTGTAACCACGAAAATGTGTCACGGTTGACTTTTTAGTCAAAGTCAACTGGTTGACTTTTTTAGAGAAAAAGTCAACCATAAATTTCGGTGATGATTTTGATGAAACGGATAGTTCCATGACATCCGGAACATTGACTTTTGTAGGAATCGATGTAAGTATCGAACACGTTTGGCTACAGAGGGCAAAATGGTCAAAATGGGCATTTAAAGGATTAAAATAATATTATAATGTGTTTATTTAATTGGTCATTAGCTGGTTGGGATCCTCATGACTCACTTAATTGGGACAAGGGAGGAGGAAGTATATCGTATTACAAGATATTGAGGGAGAGGGAGTTACACTTGTGTAATAAACCAAAACTTTTCATTTTCTTAACTCCCCTCTCCAGATTAAACATATGCATTATGAGCAATATATGCATAACTAATGATTTCGGAATGGAAGAGGCAAGGGAAGCCTATGCTAATATCATATACATATATACTCTCCACTCATATATTCCTCTCATTTGCAAAATTTCATCAAGAGAGCAAAAAAAGAGAGAAATTGAGAGAATGAGAGCTTGAGAGGGGGAAAATGAATACTGGAGATTACATAACAACTAAAAAGCAAGAAAGAGAGATAATTAAATTAACACAAGGGAAATTCATCCAAAAAGGTAAGCCATGAAACTCTCTTTTTCATGTTCTTGAAGAAAATAGTGAAAAATCATGTATAGCCATGGTAAATGGTTTAGGTTGATTTCGTGAGGCTATGCTAATGTTGGTTTCTGTTATGAGGATGATAAGGAATGAAAATTATGGTTTAAACATGTTGCAATTACATAGAGAATCAAAAATTTCATGTATGTATGCGATATGTTGGATAAAATGCCTCTTAGTAGTCAATTTGTTCAAAGTATGGTAATTTAGTGAGTTGGTTTGTTGTAACATGTTCATATATGTTGGTAGAAGTTATCTGGACAGTAGGAGTCAAGCCCATGCATGCTAGAATCAAAATCACTAAATTTTTCAAAGTTGGTTGAATGTGAAATCTTTGATTTTTGGGTTTTTTCGGAGCCTCGGAATCATGGTTTATATGACTTGATTAGCATATGTAATAATTTTTATAAAATAGTATGTAGTATGAAGTCTAATCTGGCCCAAATTTCGTTTGAATCAAATTTATAATGATCAAGTTATGAAAATCGTAAGCAAGCATGTTCATAACAAGATCTGCAGAAAATCTAGATTTTCCAGATTTTTTACAAGTATAGAACCAGTGATGGCACGTTTTTCTATGCAGTTGGTTTGTGGTCTTAGCATGCTAGTTTCATGAATGTTATATTTTTTAAAAATACATTGATGTATGAAGTTTATTGTGTCCAAGTATCATGGTCATATCATCTGTATATTAGTGGGAATAAAATCGCAAAAGTGGCTGTAAGAAACAAAAAAATTGATGTCTTTCTAGGAACTGTTGGACCAGTCTATTTTGGGGGCATTTTTGTCCACTGTTTTGTACTTTACAAATTCTGGAAAACTTTGGAGTATTACTATAAGAAGATATGAAGGTCCTGTAAAAATTTGAGAATTTTTAGTCATACGGTTTGAGAGTTATGAATTTTACGGTTAAGGACACTATTTGAAAAGATACCCAAATAACTCTCTGTGTATAAGTCCAAAAATTACAAAAGTTTTACTGGAAGTACATATGTATAACAGGAGTTAACCCTGAAAATTTTAGAATGTTTAGAGCTAATCTCGATTTATGAAAAATCTGAGAATATTTGGCTATTATGGACTATTTAAAAATAGTTAATGGATTTTAAAAATTTCGGGAAAAATATATGTTCAATGTGGGACTATATTCTACAAAATCCCGTAAAAAATATTTTTTGAGACCGATCTGGTATTTTCATATAAATGATGTTATATGGATAAATGAATTTAATTATATATGTGATGTCATAATTATGGAAAATGAGATTTTCCGACTTGAGACCCTTAAGCATATTTTATGCAGATTTTTGGTTGAGTTTTGGTCCGAAAAATGTCACAAATTTATGTTTCCCAGTTTCTTTTATTTAACCACGTGCCCTATACGTAGCAATGTGTTACACAATTGAATTGTATTTGAATACGTGTGAGTTTAATCGTCTTATTAAAATAAAAGGGAACCATTACACTTCAAAGTGGTGTTCAAGAACCAAATTGCTTAACGTGTCATATATGAATAAGTTACGTGAAGGGCTAGTAGATAGCAGTAATTGTAGAAGACGTATCAGGCAAGTTTCCTAACTTTATTCACTTTATTGCAGTGAATGTAAGTTCCCTTAACTTGTACAATTTATCATTGTGTACAAGTCTCGTATGTTGCAAGTTATAACTCGTACAAACTTATATATAGTACAAGTTATATTGATGATTACTCAATTATTAATTCAGTTGTTTATGCCTTAAAGTTCTTAATTATTTATGAACTGTTTTAAAGAATGCTATCTGACCATTTGTTTCGGTTAAATATTATAGATGAGAGATGTTGTATTATTTTAACAATTTCAAATTCATTGTAGCTATTTAAGTCTACCAGTCCAAATTTCTTTGGTGCGGTCTCGCATGAAACTAAGATGAACAACCCGGATAACGGGGTAACTGATGTCGGGCATATAGTCCCATTTATGCTTATGCGTTTAAACTTTATACTTGTGCACAATGTAGGGTACGATAGGCTGATCGCCTGGAGTACTTGCATAGACTGTTTACAATCTATTTGATTGTTAAACCGTCTGATGGTTTTCGATGAAACAAAGAAATGTTCAGGGTATCTAACACCCCTTAGTATGCTATTGAGAATTCCAGAACTCTTATCTTGATATTCCAATTATCTCTTGATATTTATTTCAACTGTTGAGAATTATTCATACTAATGCTTTTACTTCTGATGTATGTTCTCAAACTACTTTATATACTTGCTGGGCAATTTGTGCTCATTCTTGTTTAAACCTTTCAGTTAAGGTTGATAACGCTGAGGGCTCAGGCAAGGACAAGGGAAAGTTTAAGATGAAATGATGAGAGTTATTTATGTAATAATTATATTTCCGCATATGATGTAATGTAGCGATAAACGCTAAGTTTAAGTATCAGTTTATTAAAGGTTGTATAGACTTGGGACTTTATTTTGAATAAATATGTAATAGTTAATATTATTATTATTATTAGAGTTACTTAGATAGATGATGATGTATGTTGTATCGTGAGCACCATGTCCTGTAATCGATGTTACACGGATTTGGGGGCGTCATGGGTTGGTATCAAAGCCATAGGTTATAAACCTTAGGTGGGGAACCTTAGACTATAACCTTAAGGAAGTTAGTGGAGAAAATAAGGAGATGAACTCATGTAGAGTTCTAGGGGTTGTCTCAAATCTATTTTTTTTCCTAAAAACAAAAACATATATTTTAAAATACCAACCGAGTTATTTTGTCTTGTTTGAAGGATGTCAGGAGAAGAGGAGGTTAGAGATATCCACGTTGTGAGTGAGCAGTTGGTGACAGCTGTACCTGAGCTTATAGCTGAGGCAACAGCTGACTCAGACCCAGAGGAGTATCCTGAAGAGGGAGAGGAGCCCTAGGAGGACTCGGAAGAAGAACCTGAGGATACTTTGTTGGATGAGTTGATGGATAGGATTACGAAGTTGGACAACAAGGTCTATGAGTTGGAGGAGCTGTATCAGGAGGAGCAGCAAGCTGCAGCATTGCTTGAGGCATTGGTGCACCACTTGATAATTAGGAACGGGATCCGGCCGACAAGTCATGTGCATCGCACTGTAAGGCTGGATAAGTGGAGGATGAGAAAGAAGCTATTAGGACCCACTTGGGGCATACCATTAATGGGATAGAGTCAAGGATTCAGAGTCTCTAAACTGACAAGCAAATTATTACTACATTCTGGGGAGATGAGAGGAGAGACCGTGTTCGGGCCAAGAAGCTAACTGGCGAGTTAGAAGGAGAGGTTAGAGATAAGAAGGTTAAGATAGACAAGATGAAGTACGCATTTATGTCAGCACATGGAAGGTTCCAGCATATGGTGCATCACTTTCCAAGTGAGGAGCACCAGTCTAGACGTGTTATAAGCTGAGGGCTAGTACTGGAGATAGCGGATGAGGAGCATAAAGACACCATTAGGCGGGGCTTCTAGTTTATTATGATGAACTTTTACTACTAGCGTATAGAACGCTTATCTATTAATAAAAAGCTTGGTTTTGGTTTTTACCAAGTATGTTGGTTTAAAGTGATGTAAATGGCTTAATGCCATAAGACGATGAAATACCTTGGGTATTATGTTTATAAATAAATATGCTTTTATTTATGTATGTGATGTGATGATTAAGTTCTCTTCTTATGAATGATATATTATGTAGAGTAAGTTTTAAGATATTAACATTAAGTTCATTTTAAACAGATAGATGGCTAGAGGAAGACGTCGTCAAACAACTGAGGGGTCAGGCGGTAATGCTGGGGATCCACCGAACCCTATGCAACAGTTTGTAGACATGTTAGTGGGGGCACTTCAGAATCGAACCCCAAATGCCAATAACCCTCTAGTGGCTCAAGTGGCACATGCACTTTAAGGACTTCAAGAGCGCGGGACCCCCTGAATTCAAAGGAACCACCGAACACATCGAAGCTCAAACTTGGGTCAAAGGAATCGAAAAGGCGTTCGCTATCGCCCGAGTAGGTGATGATCAAAAAATAATCTTCGCCACTTATATGCTAAAGGGTGAAGCCAACTTCTGGTGGGAGGCAAACCAGACCAGGGCTGGAGAAGGTGTGATACCTTGGGAAGGGTTTAAGGAATTTTTTTTCAAGAACTATTTTTTGGTTAGTATGCAGAGTCGCATGGAGATGCGATTCCTGGAGCTGAAGCAAGAAGACATGATGGTACCATAATATGCCACAAAATTCAATGAGCTAGCAAGATTTGTGCCTCACCAGGTCGACACACTGAGGAGAGAAAAATGAGGAGGTTTGACCAAGGTCTCAAACCATGGAAATATAGCAGACTCTCGGTGTTACAGACGAATAGCTTCGCGACTCTCCTGAGAAAGCTATAATCGCTAAGGGTGGAAGTGAGGCCCTGATGAAATTTAACGAGGAGAAAAAGAAAAAGAATGAAGGAGGGAATCGTGGGGAAGGTAGCAGCAGTAGTGGTGCAAACAAGAGGAAGTGGAACAATAACAACAGTAGCATCAACAATTTTAAATCGGGAAACTCTGGGGTAAAACTAGGGGAAGCAAAGAAGAGAACTGAGGCATGCAAGGAGTGTGGGAGGAATCACTCGGGGGCATGTCTAAAAGGAAAGAATGTCTATTTCAACTGCAGACAGGAGGGGCACATCTCTCCCAATTGCTCTGCACTAAAGAGAAATGGATGCTTCAATCAGGAGCATTGGATCATCGTGCAAAGAATTGCCCAAAGAAGAACACAACAGAGGAAATGGA